>CAXDIM010000174.1:0-108600 GCA_963989365.1 Rhimphoctona megacephalus | reverse complement strand
TGCATAACATTGAATATTCATATGAAACCTGAACATTTTGGTCCTTCGAGCCGGATCGTGACGAATTGTGAACGTGCGCGTGTGTTTGTGGACAAAATACTTGCGTGAAGCATTGTGTGACAGCCGTGCTCGAAGCGCTGTGCGCGCGCGAACACAGCCTCGACGCGGTCAATAACTGTACTCAGCCACGAGTGGCCAGCAACTGTGACCTTTCGTGCAACAGGTGGTCAATCTCCGTACTCTTCGCCGAGAAAAGGCCAACCACTGTGCTTCGCGTCGGTTTTGTGAATCGTCACTGTGCGTCGTGTTGTTTACGCGAACGTTTATTGCCTCTCATAGCCGTTGCCGTGTAAATTCAACTCGCTACTCGTTCGCTTCGAACTTTTCGCGTGTTTTTCGGCTCTCTCATCGCGGCTTCAGTGACACTCAACCTATCATTTCGCGACTAACTTTTCACAGTGACTTCTCATTATCGGTCTCACTCATCGCGAACGTAAACTCAGTGACAATCATCGCGAATTTTGGTGTCATTTAACTCATTAAAATCCGTCAACTCAGTTCGCGTGAGAATCATTAAAGCGAGGGACATTTTCGACGCGTTCGCATTTCGAGCGTTCGATTCACGCGAGAATCACCTCAATTTGTGTGACAATTAATTCGGTCGTTTCGAAAACTCATTTGAGTGACCTTCGCGATATTTCATCGGTAAAACTCAAAGCGCTCACTCTAGTCAGTTGTTGGTATTCTCAACCCCTTTTTCTCGTGACCTCATTAACACTCGTAACACTCATCATGTCGAGGTCCAATTCTGGTCGAACGACACCCGAGAACATTGATCCCAGTGATTCTCAACTATCACACACTCTACCTCCGGGAATCATCATACAAACTCCCGAAGGTGACGCTATTGAACCCTCAGACCAGGGAAACTCAACCTCTCCCAAAGGTTCTGGCCGAAATACTCGGCAAAACTCACCCTCTCGACTCCCGATTGAACTCACACTCAAATATCGGAGTCAAGCCAACCGCGTCGCCTGTATTCAGACGATCGCTGCGGAGCTTGACAGCGAGTTGAATACACTCACACTCAGCGATGTTGACTCCGAATTGGAGCAACTGCAGGCCTTGCACGCTGAGTTCTCCGCAACTCACACTCATTTTGAACTCAATTGGCCGGCGAAATTTCTCGATCACGAGTATTTCTCAACAAATTTGCATGAGACCGAGGCAAATTTGTATCGCCAGGTCAAACGAGCACTCAATCGCGCTAGAAATGCCTTGCTAGCACACCAGCTCCCCACTCATCAGCCGTTCTCTGACACTCGGTGTGATCCGAAATTGCCGGACATCCAACTGAAGAGTTTCAGCGGCGAGTATGCCGATTGGCCCAGCTTCAAAGAAATGTTCGAGGAACTCATCCTCAAAAATCCTCGCATCTCGGACATTGAGCGACTTCATTATCTCCGCAGCTGCATGGCTGCGGGACCATCCGAACTCATCGCCAACTTTCCCTTAGTTGGAAGCTCATTGAAGCCCTCATGGGAATTGTTGAACTCAAGGTATGACAACAAGCGGTTACTCATTCAAGCTCAGCTTGACAAGTTGTGTCGCCTCACCCCTCTCACCAAGAAGTCGGCCAAAGAACTCAACAAACTCATTTCAACGGTGTCAGAGGCGCGCAAGGCGCTCGAATCATTGGGAGTGGCCGAGAATCTGGGAGAACTCATCTTGGTCCATCATGTCTCACGACAATTGGACACCTCAACGCGGGAGGCTTGGGAAACCTCCCTCGGCTCATCCCTCGAGTACCCTCCATTCGTGAAACTCGAGGAATTCATAACCTCACGCGCTCGCGCCCTCGAAAGAATTGAGGCGAGCGCAACTCAGCCGTCGACCTCACAGCCTCAACCGATCAAGAGACCGGTTACAGCTCATCAGGCATCGGCTCACTCGAGTGGAACTCAGCGAGAAAAGGGCTCAAACTCATTCGAATGCGACTGCTGCGAGGGAAATCACTTTATTGTGATGTGTCCCAAATTCAGGACTCTCGATGTCGTTGCACGGCGCAGAATCGCAGCCAACTACAGGTTGTGTTTCAATTGCCTAGGGCGACATAGCGCGAACTCATGCAAGTCATCGAAAGGCTGCAAACAGTGTGGAGCCAAACACCACACTATGCTTCATGAGCCACGACCAAAGCAGCCTGCGCACTCATCGGCGAAAGGACCGACTCCATCGACCTCACCAGCACCACAATAGAGGTCTGGTGCAATCGTCAACTCATGTTCAACTCATCACAGTCATCGCTCAACGCTGCTAGCTACAGCAATTGCCAAAGTTCACGCATCCATAATTACTCATCAGGTTCGTCTCCTCATCGATACTGGGTCTGAACTCACCTTCATCTCAGAAAAACTCACCCGCCAACTCAACCTTGTTCGCCAGCACTCATCCACACCAATCGTCGGTATTGGAGGAAAAATAACAACTCAAACACGAGGTATGGTGTCTCTTACGTTATACTCACTGCACCGGAGTGCAGCAGCCACCATACAAGCTCATATCCTCCAGACGGTTTCTTCAACGTTACCGTCATTTCAATCACAAGAAAAAACATGGCCTCATCTCACAAGACTCAAGCTAGCCGACCCTGATTTTCAAAAGCCGCGCTCCATTGACATTGTCATTGGCGCTGACTCATACGGACAAGTCATCAAGCCCAACATCATCTACGGCTCGCCAACAATGCCGTTGGCTCAACTCTCAATCTTCGGCTGGCTGGTCTTCGGTCCGGTTTGCTCATCACACTCATCGCCATGCACATCTTATCATGCTCGAACTCAAGTCGACAACTCAGAGCTGCAGAATCTCCTCACCAAATTTTGGGTCCAGGAGGAGATACCATCGGATGCTGTAAGTAACATTACTCCTGAGGAGCAGGAGTGTGAAGATCACTTTCGATCTACTCACTCAAGGGACTCTACAGGTCGATACACAGTACGTATCCCACTTATGTCATCACCCAACTCGTTGGGCAACTCATACGCTGCAGCTCATCACTGTCTCAAGAGAACACTTAAAAGGCTTCAACGAGATGAGGCTTATACTCAACTCTACACGGCCTTTATGCGAGAATACGAAGAGCTTGGTCACATGATTCGCATCTCAGACCACTCAACCAGAGCCACTCAAGGAGGCAAGTTCAACGTCTGCGGGTCTAGTGGTGGGATGACCTTGGCACCAGATGCCTCAAAAACATCTGGAGGGTTGAGGGTCTCATCCAACGACTCACAGGCACGGACGAAGCCCCATCCCGTTTACTATCTGCCGAATCATGGTGTGCTCAGACCCGACAGCAAAACAACCAAGTTGCGCGTGGTCTTCAATGGCTCTTGCCCAACTACAACCGGAGTCTCACTCAACGATCTCATGTATACTGGTCAAAATCTCTTGTTAGACATCACGGACGTTCTCATATGGATTCGACATCATCGCCACATCTTCGCTACGGATATAACGAAGATGTACCGACAAATCAACGTACACAAGGACGATTGGGACCTACAGAGAATTCTGTGGGTCGATGAGAAACTGAACGAGATACATTTCCAACTGACCACCGTGACTTATGGAACGAAATCAGCTCCTTTCCTCGCTGTACGAGTTCTATTACAATTGGTGGAGGACGAAGGTCATCGCTTTCCGCTAGCGGTGCCCTCACTGCTCAAGGGCCGATATGTCGACGACATATTCGGCGGCGCAGATTCAGTTGACCAACTCATAGAAATTGCTCATCAACTCAAGAACCTGTGCAATGCGGGAGGGTTTCCGCTTGCGAAATGGCAATCAACTCATCAAGATTTACTCAAGGCTGTTTCATCAACTCAAGAGACTTCCTCAACCATCTCATTTGACGATTGCTCAACCAAAATCCTCGGATTAAAATGGCTTCCACAAGCCGACACTTTCTCATTCTCATCGAAATTCACCGAGAACTCAGGAACACTCACGAAGCGTCTCATCTTATCTGAGGTAGCGCAGATATTCGATCCACTCGGTTTCATCTCTCCAGTAACCATCAGAGCAAAAATACTTTTGCAAGAGCTCTGGTTGCATAAGATCAACTGGGATGACCCATTGCCCACTCACATCAGCTCACGCTGGTTACTCATCAGAGAAGATCTAAAAGGCTTGGCCAAGCTCTCGATACCCAGGTGGTTTAACACCTGGAGTTACTCAACCATCGAAATACATGGCTTCTCTGACGCATCTCAACTCGCGATGTCAGCCGTAGTCTACATCGTCGTACACTCGCCGTCCACGGGCGCCAAATCATCACTCGTTCTTGCAAAAACGAAGGTGGCCCCACTCAAACAGCTAACCATCCCGAGGTTAGAACTCACAGCAGCGCTGCTACTCTCAAAACTCATACAGCACACTCAAGCGACACTCAAGCTACCAATAACATCAACTCATTTGTGGACGGACTCTCAAATCACTCTCACGTGGATCAAAACGCCCGCTTCACGGTGGAAAGATTTCATCAGGAACAGAGTCATTCAGATACAAGAACTCACGCCTCATGCTCAATGGAGGCATGTTCCTGGCACATCTAATCCAGCCGATGGCCCTTCCAGAGGCCTAACTACTCAACAGCTCAAGGATCATCCTTTATGGTGGACGGGACCACCTTGGATGACCAAATCACTCAGCTCATGGCCGCGGCAGCAGCCGATATCAGACGACTTCAGCGTGCCTGAAGCTCGTCCGGGAGTTGCGCTCTTCGGTGCCACCCCCAAAGTCAATCATCATTGGGATTTGATTCATCAATATTCCTCACTCCGAAAACTCATCAGAATCACCGCAATCTGCTTCAAGGTTATTGCGAGACTGAAGAAGCAACCACTCACCTCTCCTGTAGCAATCATATCATCAGAGGAGATGGACGCAGCCAAGATCTTCTGGATCAAGGCTACTCAAGAAGCCTTTTTTGCTCAGGAACTCAAGGTGTTGAGAAAAAACTCAACATTTCACACAACTCACGCCTTCTCTCGTTTAACTGCCTTTCTTGATCACAAAGGAGTTATTCGGGTTGGAGGTCGACTCGACTCATCATCGCTCTCACCAGAGAGCAAACATCAAGCCATACTGCCGCGGCACTCACGATTGTCTTCACTCATCATTGAGCATTCTCATCTTCGAACTCTCCATGGAGGCACCCAGCTCACCCTTGCAGACGCAAGACACTCATATTGGATTCTGGGAGGTCGGTCTCCAGTGAAAACTCACATTCTCCGCTGTGTCACCTGTGCTCGACAGCGGGGAATAAGGGCTCAGCAGCTGATGGGACAATTGCCCACAGCTCGAGTCACACCTTCACGACCGTTCACTCATACCGGCATTGATTATGCCGGACCACTTACGCTCAAAACGTGGAAAGGTCGTGGAGCAAAATCATCAAAAGGATGGATCTGCGTTTTCGTGTGTTTCACCACCTCAGCCGTTCACCTTGAGGTTGTCAGCGACTACTCAACCAGTGGGTTCATCTCATCTTACCGGCGCTTTGTGTCACGCCGGGGCATTCCTCACTCAATTTACTCAGACTGCGGCACTAATCTCATCGGGGCGGACTCAACACTGAGAAGGATGTTCACTCAAAGCTCTCATGAACACCATGTTATTGCATCCATGTTGTCAAATGACAACACTCAGTGGCAATTTAACCCACCTGCGGCGCCACACATGGGTGGCAAATGGGAAGCTGTGGTGAAGTCACTCAAATTTCACCTCAGACGCACCGTAGGTGACACCTTGCTGACGTTCGAGGAACTTACAACACTGCTCACTCAAGTGGAGGCAACTCTGAACTCACGACCCCTCGAACCTCTCAGCGATGATCCTGACGACGTGTCAGCACTCACACCAGGTCACTTCTTGACCGGAAGTGCCCTCTCATCCCTGCCGGAAGCATCAGTGAATGACCTCAACATCGGTCATCTGGATAGATGGAAGTTTATCCAACAGAAATACCAATCATTCTGGAAACAATGGAGCACTCACTACCTGCAGAGATTGCAATCGATCTCAAAGTGGCATCATCCGGCAAATGACATCAAAGTGGGCACACTTGTGCTCATCACTGATGAACGGTTCCCGCCAAGCAAGTGGCCCCTGGCCAGGGTCCTTACTCTCCATCCTGGGAAGGACGGCCTCACCCGAGTGGTGACGCTGAAGACAGCCATCACCACACTCACCAGACCGATTGCTAAGCTCGCACCGCTTCCAACTCACCTCGGGGATCACCTCAGCTAGGACATCAGCAACTCTGCGCTGATGGCGGGAGAATGTTCGGGAATCCGCCTCGCCTTACAAGCGGGGCGAGCTTCTCGAGAGACTCGCGCCGGGGCAGCACCTCCTGGGCGCTCTCACCGCGCCACGAGGCCAACGCCTTCGGCAACGAACGCGAGGGCCTCGTGTCGGCCAACGGTCAGAGCGGCCATCTTTCTATCAGTATAAATCTTTTGTGCCACGCGCTACGTCGTTCTTAGGCTCTTCTCAGTTTTTACAAACAATGATCACTCATTTTCTATAGCTTTTACTCATTCTCATTCGATGTAAATAAAACAACTCAATTAAAGTGAACTCATAAGCGATTGCTGCAATTGGGGCGCAATTTGCTCAACAAAAGAGTGCATCATCATTATTCAACTCAGCTCAACACGAGGTGACGCCAAGCCCGTGATTCCATAGACACTCAGTGGCAAACTCATACGACGCTAACACGCGCAGTAATTAATATAATACTGGTGGTTAGCTTCACAGTGCTTTTAGGGCGTAAATTAAACATTATTAACTCATCGATCTCATCAAACTCATCGAACTCACTCTGTATTTTATCCACAATTTTTATACGGAATAAAGACAAACGGTTTTCCGTGCACTCAAGCCACGTCCGCGTGTCAGCTATTTTATTCTTTCCATCATCGTCACGATCCTCAACACCCGGCAATAAATTTACAACAAATCATTCACTCATTCCTGAACATTTTGGTCCTTCGAGCCGGATTTTTCCGCCCGTATATTGCTTTAATCGAAAGGCTTGTATACTCGAAGGCATGTGGAAAAGACACGGAAGAATATCAAGAATGGTATGAAGCACACAAAGAAACTTGTTCGACGAATCATACAGGCAGTGCGGGAAAGATGAAGGTCGATGCTGTAATCGAAATGTTTCGTCGTTCGTGCGAAAATCTTGGAGTGAGATTTTTGTATTACGTGGGGGATGGAGATTCAAAGACTTACTCTGGCATTGTTGCAGCTGCTCCTTATGGAGAAACTGTAGTGACGAAAAAAGAATGCGTTGGCCATATTAAAAACGGATGGGCACCCGTCTACGATCGTGTAAAAAAGATAATAAAGGACTCGGCGGTAGAGGGAAACTGACTGCTAAATTAATTGACCAATTGTCCGTGTATTTTGGCAAAGCTATTCGTGACAACTCTGATTCGGTCAAAAAAATGAAGGATGCTATTTGGGCTACGCTCTACCATAAGATTTCAACCGACGAGAAACCGCAGCATCACAAGTGTCCACGAGGTGCTGACTCGTGGTGCAAATATCAACGAGCAAAGGCCGAGAAAACGTTGAAATCTTTCAAACACGATTTCACTGCGTTGCCGAAGGAAGTCTTCGATGCAATAAAGCCTATATACGAAAGTCTCACAAACACTGAATTGTTGCAAAGGTGCATTGGAGGTTTCACCCAGAATAGCAACGAAAGTTTTAATCAAATTGTTTGGAAGGTCATGCCGAAAACCTTACCTGCCAGCTATACTACCGTCAGCATAGCCGCTTACATTGCTACCTGCACTTTCAACGAGGGTACATACGGTTTGCTGGCAGTCTTCGATGCCATGGGGATTAAGTTGGGACCGTACGCACACGAGTTTGCCAAGGCCGAGGATTCTATTCGAATAAAGCAGGCTAATCGGCGATCCCTGGAAAATACTCGAGAGGCGAGAGTAGCTCGGCGGCAGCTAAAAGTGGCTTCTAATACCACCAACAAAGCGCAGGAAGGCGAAGTATATGGCCCAGGAATAGACGATTCTATGTAAGTTACAAAAAAAATTTTTTATCTGCATGCAAACCGTACTCAAAACTTTAAGTGCGTTTTTCTCGAAACCATGTTTTTGAAGTCGGTGATCACTGTAGCTCGAGAACGGCTTTACCGATCGGGTTGAAATTTATATCACTTCTTCTATACATGGTAGTCCTCCATATGAACGAAGGATTTTTTTTTTGGATAATTATTTTTATTTTTAATAGCAAAAAATGGAACTGATATTTTGGTCAAAAAAACACTTTTGACTTTTAACGGCCGCCATTTTGTGAAAAATGGAAATTTTTCAAAACCCTTCGTTCAACCGGAGCATTATATCATTAACTAAAAATCCCCTCCGTTTTTTTTGTTTCAGATGAGCCGTTGCAGCGTGAGCTTGATCACCGCAAACCGTGTTTTTTTTGCAGCGTCCTCGGCAATTGACGGTCACCAGCTTATTTCGATATGTATTGCGTTGAAAAAATTGCAACATATACATTACATATGTATCTTTTAAACGGAAGAACTTTTGTTGTGAATTATTTTATCGTTTGACCAAAAAAAAATCGGAAAAAGGCCTTTTTTTTGACGTTCCAACTAGCTCTGTCCCCTTAATTTAGGAGCAGGTATGAGAAAAACGTGAGACGACGCAGGAGTTTGATTTTAACAAATGACATGTGATTTATTCAAAAAAAACATAGATGATTTTTCTTGGACAACAATTTTCGTTCCTTCAAGGAAAATTTTTATTTGTTTCGCTTTTTTTTTCGTTATTTATTTGACCCGTTCGGTTTATCGTTTCTGGGCGTGGAGACAATATCTGCGCTACAATTATAATAATCTGTCCTGCGTTCTTGTAGTCGATTTTTGGTTTGAATTTTCAACGTGAGAGTGTCCAAATTGACCTAAGATAAATTCGTTACCACTTAGAGTGTTCATTTATGCTTTCATTACGTTTGTTTTTGTTTTGCTGCCTCAGAAATCCTCTCGAGGGTTATTTCAACCGGGATCGTCTCATCATAGGCTTTTTTGATACGTACATTGAAATTATAAATGAACCATAATAACGAAGAGAAAGAAAGAACAATCGGCCCGCTTATTTCCTTATTTCATCGACGGACACTTTCGCCTTTGACACGGTGATGTCTTTGTTCACGTTTTGTAGTCCTGATCGGAATAATGCTCTCTCCTTTTAAGATAATAATAATTGGTGTCTTTTTCCAGGCGTAGTATAATGACAATAGGACAAAATAAAATTTGCTTGTTTGAAAATGAATTAATTTCCTTCAAGGTGTCCTAAATAAAAATGTAATTGATACTATATAATGCAAATAATACCCTTTTTTGTTGATTCTATTCCAATTTAAATGCTTGGACAATTTGAAAAGGAATTAATTCAGAAAATAATGAGATATGAAAGTATTCGCAACCAGCGATATTTGGCTGGTGGATCATTGAATCTTCAAAAGAAAAGTATTCGGCTCTTTGTCACCCAGCTCAGAACTGATCCCTGATTTTAGCTAGATAAAGTTTGAATAAAAAAAAAGGTATAAACTAAAAGGATGGGTATGCTTGGAATCTTGAGTCGAACGGAATCGAACGGCTCCGGCCCTCTAAGCATGGAATAATTCGGAAATTAAAATTCGGACAGTGGTATGCTTCGAATCTTGAGTCGAACGGAATCGAACGGCTCCGGCCCTCTAAGCATGGAATAATTTGGGCGAGGCTATGGGAAGGATACTCAGAATCTTGAGTCGAACGGAATCGAACGGCTCCGGCCCTCTAAGTATGGAGTAATTTGGTGATGGTTAGGTAGTCTAGTTCAGGGAGCGGTTCCGCTGGTAAGAGCTCTGGGACTCTCCAAGAATGAGCTAGAAATGAGCTGCCGTTGCTGTTACGCACGGCCTTTTATACTGTTCAGAACAAAGAGATAATAATAATAATTTTTCTAAAAATAACTCGGGCGCTGGTTTGTTCCATAAAATAATCTCGAAGCAGAATTCTGTTTCTAAATTCTCTCATTGGCGTTTCGCGTTTCGCCGCCTAATCTAATTGGCCGAGGGCATGGCGTGTTTGCAGCGCGCATGCGCGAGAATTATTACTTTTGTAATTGTACATTGTTTTATAGAATGTTATATTTTCTTATTCTCTTCTCTATTTTAGACATCGACTATTTCCATTTATAACAAAAGTAATTGTCAAAGCTTTACAATAATTGATAATGCATCTATAATTCGCCGATTCTCTGGCGTGTTTATCACGCGCCTGCGCATTATTGTTCGTCACTCACGTACTCAACGCTTGAAACCCACTGGTTCGTCATTAACCCGCGTGGCGGCCGCTCACTCTAGTAGTAGACGCCGAGCAGTGCACATCGTGCTTCGAGCCGTACTATGATTCCGTTACAGTATATATAATTTCCGAAACAAAAATTGCTCTAAGCCCTCACGACGACAAGCGGTACATCATCCCCGAAACCGTCCAAACTTTACCATGGGGACACTACAAAGTGCCCTTGTAGTGCGAGTGAGAGAGCAAGAGAATTCAACAATATGTCTGAAGAGAGTGTAAAACCGATTGTAAATATGAGTGAGTGAGAGAGTAAGAGTTTAGCCATATGTCTGAAGAGAGCGTAAAACCGATTGTAAATATGAGTGAGAGAGAGAGAGAGAATATTTTTTTTGTACATTTGTGTGAAAAAAAAATAAAGCAGATTATTTCTCAAGCGTTGAGATCCTTTTTTCTTCCTACCCCACATGTTTTTTTTTTCAGCCAGAGAGACCGAGTTGACCTGCTCGACTGGGATAGCCAACGTAAGGGCGTGAGGATTGAGGTCATAAAAGTATTAACGAGACGTTTTTCTTTCTTTTTTCCTTTATTGTTTACAAATCATCTTTGCTTATCCAACTATTGTGTGTATTGTTGAAACCGAGCCATTTCACAAGTAGCTGACTGCTACGCTTCTTCACTACTTTTTCTACAAGGTAAATATCCGGGTATTTAACACGGAGGAGCTCATGTTCGTAGAAACCACCGGCAATGGGCTCATCTTGATAATCTTTTAAGTTATACGTGACGGGGCTGGTTCTTCTCACGCGATCGATTGTAAATATTTCTGTTGTCCAGTTTGGTGTATAACCCTTCTCAAATACATTCTTAAATTTACTGATACGCACTTTATCTCCAATTTTGAATTTCGGCAGTTTTCCCAACACCTCAGTTCTATTGAAAACATCACGCAGTATTTGTTTTTCATTCGTAGCATTAACATTTTTCGGCTTCATTTTAATAGTATGATGTACAGTATCATTATATTTAGTAATTAACATATCGAGAATATCGATCCATTTCCAGCTTCCGCGAAAACTGAATTGAATCCACATTTTATTCTTAAGTGTACGATTGAAGCGCTCACAAATTGATGCTTTTAAATTGCTATATGTAGAATACAAGTGTATATTATTCTTTTTCATCAACGCCTTAAAGTTCGTATTATAAAACTCTTTTCCTCGATCGACGTGAAGGTTTTTCGGTATGCGTCCTTTGCTGAGAATTGACTCCATTGCAGCGGTCACATCTTTTCCACTCTTCGACTTCAATGGTTTGGCCCAAACAAATTTGGAGAATACATCGATGACGGTGAGGAGAAATTTATGCTTGGAGTTGTGTTGTGCATTTGCAGACATGTCTACAAGATCAGCTCGCCACGTCTCATCCAGGCCGCGTATATCCACATGTCGACGTGGATAGTTTCGCCGAGCTGGCTTATGCAACTCCTCCACCACAGCACGCTTTTTTCCACTCATTCTTTCTCCCCCACAACGCTTTTCATCATAGATAGAAGATAGCCGTCTGAAGGTTTTTTCCACTTCACATCGGTGGAGATATCTAGTAAAATTCTGATATCACTACGAAGATCCGTGATTTCAACTTTCAACCCTTTTATTTCTTCACGAAGCTCGACGAGTTTAGCTTTCATACGGTTTTCAACACCAGTTACATTCGATTCACACCTTTCATTCGTTGATTGTGTTATTGTACGAGAGAGAGAATTAACATTACTCGCTAACACACTGAGAGTTACAACATCCCTTGGAAATTTCGGTTCACCAACATTACCCAGTCGTTTTTGTTCCAAATTATAATGACCATCTGCTGTAGTCTTAAATCCAATACCTGGTTTACCCGGGGGACCCACAGCACCACCGCCACCACTTCTATTCAACTATCGTCCAAACACATCGATAGTCATGTTCAGAATGCATGAAAATCCTGACTCGCACGTGTTAATAAATGATTTCAGCTTCACGCAATTCCTCAATAATCGATATAATCTCATTCGAATGTGATGAGTTTCCAGCAGCTTGTGATGCGAGCAGTAAGCGAAGACGGTCCACTAGTTCATTCGGATCATCCCAATAAACATAGTCGAAAGAGGTATTTTTTCGTGCCACCTTATACTTGGGCATATCCCCACCTTTACGCTCGTTATTTTGCCTCAGTATTTCCGATATATAATTTTTAAATTTATAGCTAGTATCTCGTCGTATTGCACCATCATATCGATAATATTTTCTATGAGCATTCGTAGCAATGACAATTTTCCCATAAGTCTCCAAATCGTTCGGTGTAAAATATTCAAACTTGGGCGCTTTTTTAAACAACAACTCAATCAAGCCAACAGTTTTCGGGTACTTTTTATCCCCCACATTAATGTGATCAGGTTTGAATTCTATGAGTGAATCGCCGATCACTAATTTATTGCCGGTGAGGTTTCGCACTCCATATGAGACGTCGAGGGTGGTTTTTTTATTGCTACGCAGCAGTCCCAGATATTCATGTATTAATTCATCAACATCTTTAATTGATTTTTCATCATCATCATCAGGCAACAACCAATCATCCTCAACATCGCCCTCATGTTGAATTGTTTTATCCAAAGAAACGTTCTGAAGCGTTTCTTCAATATCTTGATGGTCCTCCTCCTCCTCCTCCTCCTTCTTGATATTCACCTTTTCATCCTTAATTTCATGCTTCACATTTTTGTTATATGAAACTAGCTCCTCTAACGGTCCAACGATCGGTTTAAACACATCTTGCATTTCCTGCTGTGCAGTATCACGACCCCTTTTTAACATTCGATGTTTTCGTCTAATCGCATCACTTGCCTTGGCAAGTTGACACAATACGTCCTTTTCCCTTAAAAGATCTTTGCTTTTCATGTTGACACCGGCAAGTCAGACCTGAGACTGTCTCTTTTCCAACGATGTGTAATCATTTATCGTCGATGGTTAGAAAAAAATCAAATCCTCTCCTATATCTACCCTCATTAATTTCACTGTCCTTGTCAATAGTAATAAATCCATACTTGTCGGACTTCCAACACTTTACACACATATTTTTGAAGCGTGTATAAGTCATATCGGTATTCACGTGGTCATTGTATACGTGTTTAAGATTCATATCGTCCTGTTTAAATAGCACCACGAAATTTGCGTTATCTCTTACAAGATGTTTCGGGATGCGGGTATATGTTTGACAAAGATAAAAACTGTCGACGATCTCGTGTCTTCCCATGGAAAAAAATGCTCTCACCTTATCCTGTTTTTCACAAGCTATATCGTCAAAGATAAATATCGAGTTTGGACGGGCGTCACTCGGTGATACAACTTGTTCATGCCCGTTGAATGGATAATATTCGACGCCATGGATAGGTTGAAGCAACTGTTCCAATAATCGATATTTTGGCTACTTCAACGATTTGGAATATAGATAAATGTTCTCAAATCTCAAGCCATTTGGATGTATGAGGAGTGTGAGTAATGCATTAGTTTTCCCACAATTTGACGGACCACAAAACACAGCACGAATGCTATCAGGTAGTATATTACCATGACGCTTTTGCTTCCTTGCCCCACCGCCATCCTCTACAAATTTGTCGAAATTTATTACGGAGAGTTGACCGTCCGAAACTTGTTTTTTGGACACCATCTCGCATACGACTAATCGAAAAACCCTATAAATACATTATTATAATGTGCGGAATGATCAGTCGAGAATAAGCTGGCTCACGGTGATGATCGTGCATGATAAACCGGGTAAAGGTTTAATCAACAGTCTAATCAACAATCTTCCCGTCGCACTACATCTGCCGGGCTATCAGTATTGTGGACCTGGCACAAAGTTGGCTAAGCGTATTGCTCGTGGTGATCCTGGTATAAATCCATTGGACGCTGCGTGCAAAGTGCATGATATCGCATATTCGAAAAATCGTGATAATCTAGAAGCGAGACATTCAGCGGATAAAGTGTTGGCTGAACAAGCCTGACAACGTGTAACATCAAAAGACGCTAGTTTTGGTGAGAGAGCAAGTGCTTGGGCCGTGACAAACATTATGAAGGCGAAAACAAAATTTGGTATGGGCATGAAGCCGCTGAAGAGGAAACAGCAAAAAAGTGTTTGCTTGAAAAAAGTCATTAGCGCTGCACGGAGAGCAATGATTCGTAGTGATGACCCTCGTAAAGTCGTCATGTCAGTATTAAAAGGTGCCCGTGCGAGTGTAAAGGGTGTTAAAGTACGTACGCCCCGGGTTTTACCGGTTCCCCGGAAAATTGGTGGTTTATTGCCCTTTCTCATACCCATTTTTGCCGGCCTCAGCGCTGCTGGTGCATTGTCTGGTGGGGCTGCTGCAATAGCCAATGCTGTAAATGCTGCTCAAGCGGCCAAAAAGGAATTGGATGAAAATAAGCGACATAACCAAACAATTGAGGCCATTGCTTTGGGTAAAGGTTTACACTTGAAACCGTACAAGCAGGGTCTGGGCCTTCATATCAGGCCAAAAAACGTATAATCACGCTACCACATCGACCTCTCACCGACCGCGATCTGCTGAAATATGCGAAAATCATGAAAATTCAACATTTTCGAGGGGTTTATATGCGTGATACATTACCCGCGAATGGACCGCTCAAACATGAATCAGCAATTGTGAATTTGGATGAAAATGTGGGTCCTGGCCCACACTGGGTTGCATACAAAAAGACTGGAGGGAAAATCTGCTACTTTGACAGTTTTGGCAATCTTTTACCCCCATCCGAACTCACAAAATATTTTGGTGTTGGTAGCGTGAATTATAATTATAAAAGATATCAGGCATATGATACAATTGAATGTGGACACTTGTGTCTCAAGTTTCTCTCCGGACAGTTAAATCGACGAGACAAATACACGCTATATAAACGTGAATTGTAGAGCCGGGAGTTTAGTTGATAATTCGACAGCATCATGGATGACAGCTTCACATTGACCATCTCCGGATCATCCTCCGTTCTCGAGGCACAATACTTTCCGCCCATTGAACTATCTCCGCATAAGAATTATAGTCTCGGACTCGTTGAGCTGCTGACATTCAATTCCATTCCCAATATCGACATTGGATGCAATACATTTTATGCTGGAACGCATGTGGTGACTATATACCGATGGGGAGTTATGAAATAGAGGATATTGAAAAGTATTTACAAGCCGAATTATCACCCAAAAACGTGAAAATTCAGCTTAAACCAAATACTAATACGCTGCGCAGTGAAATCGAGTGCAATGTTCCTCTCCTCTTCACACCCACTAATTCAATCGGACCTCTGTTGGGTTTTGCACCAGTCAGGTTGGAAGCCAATAAAAGACATGAATCTGATCTGCCGGTATCCATTCTTAAAGTGAACGCCTTACGTGTCGAGTGTAACATAACCGCCGGTGCATACATTAACGGACAAAAAGCTCACACAATTCACGAATTTTTCCCATCTGTACCGCCTGGCTATAAAATTATTGAAATACCCTCGAACGTCATTTATCTACCAATCACGAGTCGGATAATTGACAGCATACAGCTTCGTATTGTGGATCAGGATGGGGATTTGGTGAATTTCCGCGGTGAAGTAATCACCATACGACTGCATATAAAATCCCAATGGGTATAGTCTACAATAGAGTAGCTAATATTAATAAGCCATCATGGGATCGCGAAATCAGTCGCCGATCAACGCTCAAAGCGCTAACACCTCAAAACCTGCTACTCTTGAAGAATTTGGGTCTCAGAGTTCGTGGAGTACGCGTGTGAGGAATTATTTATTTTGTGCATTGTGCATCTGTTGTGTGAAATGGAGGAGGAAATCATAAACATTCAGACACCCATTATCTTCGATGAATCCATCATACATTATGAGGTCCATGCTCATCAACCATACGCGTCGTCAACCTACAACAACAGTGATGAAATACGTATTTCAATCCAGCATCAAGATTTATCAATCCTACCGAGCAAAAGTTCCCTCCACATTTGTGGAAAACTGACGAAGAATGATGGTACGCCGACAGCTACAACAAGTCTCATTAACAACGCTATATCAAGAGACTCGGTAGAGTCTCGGGACAAGTACATTTGACAGCTCTGTCGTCTGCTGGCCCGAGGCTCGCGAGAGTATATTATCTCTGAATAAAGTAAATTTCGGTAGTGGGGGTAAAAACTGAAAGTCATTTTCTCGAATTACGAAGCTCAGGAGATAGATTATGACTTGAAAATTGAACTGGAGACTAATTAAGAAAAAATCTTTCGATTGAGCTTTAAATCAGCACGATTGATGCCGTATTTGCTGAGAAAAAGCTTTGCACAGGCTCAAAATTATGCAAAAATTCCAACACATCGAAGAATTTGACGTGTCTGTATATATCACAATGAAAGGCCTCAGCGTGCCTATCGAGATTCTGATTGGTCACGAGTGTGGTCATTTCCACCGGTAAACCAGTGTACACACGAGTGATGTTTTTGAACGTGGCCCTGTGACTACATTTCTCTGCACCCATACCACGGAAAGTTTGAATGTTTAACCAGTGCGACGGTAGTTTTAACTTTTGACAGTGTAAAGTGCGAGTCGTGTAAATCGCGTGTTTTTTAGATTGTGAAAAATCGTGATTCATCAATAGTTTAAATATATAAATAGTGCGAAAAAACGGTAATATATAAATATTGCGAAATGTGATAATAATATTTTTTAATATCTCGGAATTAATCATCAGCGAAATTAAAAAAGATAACCTCGCACCCGCTGGTGAAATCATTTTTGTTTCGGATTCCAGAAAAGCCAAATAAAAACAAATCTCACCACTCGTTGAGGTTATCATTTTTATTTTTCCGTATAAAATAATCCGAATAAAACCGTTAATTAGTGTGGCCGGAATAAGTGCTAGAAAATACAACGAACATAACCTTAAAAATCAGTGTTATACGTTCTGAAAATGTGTGAACTCGGAAATAATGTTGTTGAAGTTTCAATCTAGAACGCCACGATTTTTTTTTTTAATCATGTCACTTAAATTTTTCTTACAGATCAAAAGACTGTGTTTTTTTTCCAAAAGTGAGTGTATGAAAATAGTTGTGACAAGATGTATCATGTGCTCATAAATAAAAACCTGTAAAAATATTAATTGTTGACGAAATACTTTAATTATAAAAATTTGACAAATAACTTTTGTCGTGAAATCATAATTTTCAATACTTTTCAGGTGCGGTCTACAAATAAACATAAAATTTTCAATATTCTGCAGGCTGTGTTCAGTTCCTTCGATTTTTCTTTCTGGCTTCAAGAAATTTACCAATATACTAAAGGCGCTGCGAGCTGTGAATTGGGCTGAGATTCTCTGCTTCGACAATTTGATCTCAAAAACTGGCGAAACTTAAAGCAATGAAGCATTTGCTATTCCTTGCGGAAACAAGAGATGCCTTATTTCCTTTGCATACAAGGATCACCGCTTCGTTACTGCGAGCTGTGCTAAGTTCCTTCGCTCTTTCTTTTTGGCATCGCACTACATATTTTATATTGAGCTGGAGTTTTACTGATTATGTCAGCATAAATATTCAAGAATCATCTGTTATCATATTTCACAACAAGCCGAAGGATCAGAAATTCAGCAATAGTGTAATGGCATCACTCGGTCAGGCTTGTGCAAAAGATATAAGTGGAAATAAAAGCATGAGAAAACAATGTAAAAATTCAATATTCATTCAAGATTTTAGTGTGCATTGTGATATGATTTGTTAAAAAAAAAAAGTGTTCCACAAATATTTCTATACGGTTTCATTTTTGGTCTTTCGCTCATGTTTTTCTCATATTAGTAAAATGCACATTGCTGAGACGCACCAAATATATGTATCGAATTTCTCAATATACTGCAGGAAACGCGAGGTGTTAACTGAAATGAATTTCTGCGCTTTGTTTGTGCAAGCTGTACTAAGTTCGTTCGCTTTTTCTTTATAGCATCGCATTGCATATTTGATATTGAGCTAGGGTTTTACTGGTTATGTCAGCGTAAATAATCAAGGATTATCTGTTATAATGTAAAAATTCTAGGATTCAGAGCTGTTCAGAAAAAAAGAAGTTATATCCTGGCCAAAAATCCCCTCCCCGGGGAAAAAACCTTGGACAAGTACATTTGTTGACCCCTGTTTCCATTTGTTTTCACAGAAAAAAACTACCCAAAAAAGTACAAAATTTTTAAAAAATTGGCAAGATTGAGATAGGAAAAAGAAGATTGTTTCTATAAAATAACTATACTCCAAATGACAAATAGAAATGAAAAACTTCACATATTTTATCGAGATCCCAAGAAAAAAAGCAACAATGCCCATCGTGAATGTCTGGTAAAAAATAGAGTCTACAAGTAAATGATCAATTTGCGCATAAAAAAAATAATTACTTTACAAAAACAGAAATGGAAAAGCCAATGATTTACATTCAGCATTAAAATTGACAATATCAATAATAGGACAAGTATTTTATTGTCGCTTGAGGATGGAGTATTTAAAAAAAAGCAAAAATTAGTTGGTTATTGAAAAAAGTCACCAATGTACAAAAATAAAAATCGGTCAAAAGAACAGAGTCCAGAAAAAAAAATCGGGATGAAAAAAAACTTGAAGAAAAAAATTTCAAACGAAAAAAATTAGATTGCAAAAATAATTTCGGTCGAAGTACTTGGCGAGTTTTTTTGCTTAGCTTGGATCACGTAATGTATTTCACGTAATGTTGTATGTGTTATAAACTCGCCAAGTACTTCGGCCGAAATTTTTTTTTCAATCTAATTTTTTTCGTTTGAAATTTTTTTCTTCAAGTTTTTTTTCATCCAGATTTTTTTTTCTGGACTCTGTTCTTTTGACCGATTTTTATTTTTGTACATTGGTGACTTTTTTCAATAACCAACTAATTTTTGCTTTTTTTCTTGGGATCTCGATAAAATATGTGAAGTTTTTCATTTCTATTTGTCATTTGGAGTATAGTTATTTTATAGAAACAATCTTCTTTTTCCTATCTCAATCTTGCCAATTTTTTAAAAATTTTGTACTTTTTTGGGTTCTTTTTTTCTGTGAAAACAAATGGAAACAGGGGTCAACAAATGTACTTGTCCAAGGTTTTTTCCCCGGGGAGGGGATTTTTGGCCAGGTGTCATTTATTTGAAGAAGTGCGCTATGAACTTAATGCCATAGAAATTGATCGTAATAAGAATGTGGGTGTTACAAGCCTTATCAAGGGATATACATCTCTCACACCAGCTAAGAGTACAATGCTTGAAAATACTGGCTGGCTCGATGTTGAAGAAACAAAACAAATCGTTGATGTAGCGGGTAACTTTGATATCTGCATACCACTGAGTATGCTGTTGGGCTTTGCAGAAGATTATCGAAAAATGGTTGTGAACGCAAAGCTTGAATTAATTTTGACCAGATCACGCACCGATGACAATGCAATAATACAAACAGCTGCTGAAGATTATAAGCTCCAATTGCTGAAAATAGAATGGCTCTTACCATATGTAACGGTGGCGGATCAACGGAAAATTCAGCTTTTGAAGTTTATCGCCAAAGACGCCGCAATTTCCATGAGTTTTCGTACGTGGGAATTGTATGAATACCCATTGCTGCCTGCCACTTCTAAACATGTGTGGTCCGTCAAGACTTCAACACAGCTGGAAAAGCCACGATATGTAATTCTTGCGTTTCAAACGGGACGAAAAAATGATAAGGCAAAAAATGCGAGTCGTTTTGATCACTGCAATGTAACCGATGTGAAACTCTACTTGAATTCACAATGTTATCCATATGGTAACATGAATTTGAATATACAGCAAAATCAGTATGCACTGCTCTATGATATGTATACAAATTTCCAATCCATGTATTACAATAAGGAGACTGAGCCATGGTTGAACAAAACGGAATTTTTAAAATATGCACCACTTGTTGTAATTGATTGCTCAAAACAAAATGATTCCCTCAAGTCTGGCCCCGTGGATGTTCGTCTTGAATTTGAAACAAAAACGAACATTCCTGCACAAACATGCGCATACTGACTCATTCTACACGATCGTATTGTCGAATATAATCCCATAAGTGGGGAGGGGGGGGGAGAGGTAAAAAAATTGGTATAAAATCGGGGGTGATGATGCTGCTGGACATTAGTCAAGATGGAGTTCATCGTCGAACTACAAGGTTTCAAGGGGCCTCTCAATGAATTCATCCTCAAAGAAATATCAATCGTTCAAGCTTATGACAAAAATGTTGAGCCTCTGACGCTTATCTTCGAATCACCATATGCCTGGGACACTCTACCAGCAAGATACAAAATGACAAACAAATGGTTGGAACGTAATTTTCACGGACTATCATGGAATTATGGCAGTATACCATACGATGCAGCAAAAGTGATAATTCAAACCATCTTACAACGAGCTCGTGCAATATACGTGAAAGGTTGTGAATCTTCGTGGCTGATGAGTTTCTTGGATCTATCAACGGAAATTATCGATTTGGAGACTCTGGACTGTCCATCGCTGCAGAAGTTGCCAAAAATTCGACCCAATTGCCCCCACCACCACCACCGCAATTCGAAATATAATTGTGCGAATGAGAATGTGAAATCTCTGAGAAGTTGGTTATATGTCTATCATGCATTGTGTGAACGAGGGATTTTTGAATAAACAAAACATTTTTTATGATTATATATGGCTTTTTTCGTATTTATTATAAACACTCATCTCCTTCTCTTCCTCCTCCTCCACTCAGCATACATTATTACAAATGATTTTTGACAACGATGAGAAACATACATATTTTTACATTTCTTTTCCACAAACGATGAAATTTTTTCACGTCGAAGATTTTTGAATGTGTTTGAACTCGATTTTACTCCACTTGTCGGCAAACGTTTCCATGTAGAGTTCCCTCGAGCGAGCTGCCTCCAACAGCTTTTTGAATTCATCCTCGTCCTGGTCGAAAGCCTCGGCGAGTCTCGCTGGTAGAAAGACCATGTATTGCCCTCCGATGTCAGCGATGTATCGTTTCCCAAATTTGGTTTTCACCGATCGAATATTGTGGATTGGATGATCAGTCTTAACCTCGAGATCAACCAGCTTCTTCGTTGGCAGGTTGTTTTCCAATGTGGCAACTTTGTTCAATGATTTGAACTCCATTTTAGAAAGAGAGAGTGATTTTGAGAGGGTCTGACTTGGAGCTAGTCTTGTAGCAGAATGATGATGCTCTCGATTCCTTCTCTATGATTTCAGTTTCCATCCCCACCTCCTTCCCTTCTCCCACGATCGTGTGCAGCTGATACCCAGAAAACTGGTTCAAACACGTCGTCAGCCTATGATGCTCCCAATTCCTTATCCATGATTTCAGTCTCCATGCCCGCCTTGTTTCCTTTCCACACAATCGCCCTATGCAGCTGATATCCTGAACAGGTTCAAACGCGTCGTCAGCCTCCCTCGTCTGTGGACATGTGCACCCGGAACAGGCTCAAACGCGTTCTTCACTCTCTCGACATTTTTTACAATTTCGACGTAGAGGCGAGGGACCATCAATGTGATCTTCCATCGATGGTGTAGTCCAATGTTCATTGTATCGGCGAAATGATTTAATTTCACTGTCGGATTTGTAATATTCTGGTAAACGCTCCCACAAAATATCTGTGTAGTCACTGAAATATTTTTTAAACGCCGTTGGTGATATAATTTCTAACTCTTCTCGCGTAATTTCTCGAGGATTCCTAATGCGTTGAATCACATAAATATTCACCAGTTGTTCCATTATAAAGCACTTTTCACAATCTCGATGCATGGGTCCAACAGCATCAACATGAGTCAGTTCCCATGGTGGATTAAAATGATCATCACACTCATGATATGATTGTATCTCACTATCATACTGTAAATGCTCTGGTAAACGATCCCACAATGATGTTATACAATAGCTAAAATATTTTAAAAGCAAAGCCTTGGGAATCGATTTGAGTTCATTTTTCGTCAATGTCCAGGGGTCTTTCGATGGGTGGATTGTATACATACTCGCACATCTATCCATCTCGAGATCAATTTTGGAAATGAAATTGTTTTTTAAATGATATTGTTTAAAATGCTCCTCCAAGCATACATCTATTTTTCATACTTTCTCTCTCACACTTACTTATCTTCCCATCTGGTTGTCTCCTTCCATCTCTCTCTCTCTCTCTCCCACTCACTGTCCTTCCGACCGTCTCTCTTCCACACACCTCGTTCCTCTCTGGGCCTACTGCCGGGTCGTGGCGAGGGCAGGGGAGGGGAGTGTAGTAGAAGAGCTAGGAGGCATTCTGGATCAAGTCGCGGCGAGGGGTATGCGGTGCGGGGGCGGAGCCCCCGCGCCGCATGCCCCTCGCCGCGGCTTGGTCCAGAATCCCCCTAATTATACTACTTACCTGGGGGTTTTCGAGGTCATTGATTATGAATTTGATGTTAGTTTTCCGAAATTCAAAATGACGGATCCAAGATGGTGGACAAAAAAAAAGAAAGTGGATCTATGCTCATAAAAATGATTACTCTAGGGTTTTTGTTATTGATGATTACAAATCCTATGTCAGATGTGAACAGTGACCCCATAAAAGATGGAGTGGCCATTTTCTGGAGCGCAAGTAAACTTATTAAATTTTCGTCCGCCATACTAAGTCTGTCATTTTGAATTTCGAAAAACTAACATCGGATACGTAATTAGCGACCCCGAAAACCCCCGGGTAACAAATTTCAGGCCAATTGGATCGATTTTTAAAAAAGTCGTCCGCCATATTAGATCCGCCATTTTGAATTTTGAAAATTTTCAAGATCTAACATCAGATTCGTAATCAGCTACCCCGAAAACCCCCGAATGATTATTTTTATGAGCCTAGCTCCACGTAATTTGATACTTGGCATTTTTTTTGCAATTCTTACCAAAAACATTCATGTGTTTACATTGTTATAATTACAAAATTGTTATTAATTTATTGCACTATAAATTTTTTCTACAAAGTAATCCAAATTTGTGGGTCGTTGGCGTTTAGAAATAAAAATTATATTAATTTTTGACAAAGTTATGAACTTTTGAATCCAAAAGTGGTTTCGATCGAAACCGCTGGGACTTAAAGGGTTAAAGTTGACCTTGAAATCACCTTGAAGATCATGGTCAAGGTCACGATCGAGGTCACCACTAGATGCGCATTGTTAAAATTGATGACTTTGGTCGTAACGAAATAATTTAAAAAGCTTCTATTCTCAGAGGTGTCCATACTGTGTTTAAGGGGACAGAGCTAGTTGGAACGTCAAAAAAAAGGCCTTTTTCCGATTTTTTTTTGGTCAAACGATAAAATAATTCACAACAAAAGTTCTTCCGTTTAAAAGATACATATGTAATGTATATGTTGCAATTTTTTCAACGCAATACATATCGAAATAAGCTGGTAACCGTCAATTGCCGAGGACGCTGCAAAAAAAACACGGTTTGCGGTGATCAAGCTCACGCTGCAACGGCTCATCTGAAACAAAAAAAACGGAGGGGATTTTTAGTTAATGATATAATGCTCCGGTTGAACGAAGGGTTTTGAAAAATTTCCATTTTTCACAAAATGGCGGCCGTTAAAAGTCAAAAGTGTTTTTTTGACCAAAATATCAGTTCCATTTTTTGCTATTAAAAATAAAAATAATTATCCAAAAAAAAAATCCTTCGTTCATATGGAGGACTACCATGTATAGAAGAAGTGATATAAATTTCAACCCGATCGGTAAAGCCGTTCTCGAGCTACAGTGATCACCGACTTCAAAAACATGGTTTCGAGAAAAACGCACTTAAAGTTTTGAGTACGGTTTGCATGCAGATAAAAAATTTTTTTTGTAACTTACATAGAATCGTCTATTCCTGGGCCATATACTTCGCCTTCCTGCGCTTTGTTGGTGGTATTAGAAGCCACTTTTAGCTGCCGCCGAGCTACTCTCGCCTCTCGAGTATTTTCCAGGGATCGCCGATTAGCCTGCTTTATTCGAATAGAATCCTCGGCCTTGGCAAACTCGTGTGCGTACGGTCCCAACTTAATCCCCATAGCATCGAAGACTGCCAGCAAACCGTATGTACCCTCGTTGAAAGTGCAGGTAGCAATGTAAGCGGCTATGCTGACGGTAGTATAGCTGGCAGGTAAGGTTTTCGGCATGACCTTCCAAACAATTTGATTAAAACTTTCGTTGCTATTCTGGGTGAAACCTCCAATGCACCTTTGCAACAATTCAGTGTTTGTGAGACTTTCGTATATAGGCTTTATTGCATCGAAGACTTCCTTCGGCAACGCAGTGAAATCGTGTTTGAAAGATTTCAAC
Source organism: Rhimphoctona megacephalus (assembly GCA_963989365.1). Lineage (NCBI taxonomy): Eukaryota > Metazoa > Arthropoda > Insecta > Hymenoptera > Ichneumonidae > Rhimphoctona > Rhimphoctona megacephalus. Next base: position 83,804 of record CAXDIM010000174.1, on the reverse strand, counting down.
GTTTTCTCGGCCTTTGCTCGTTGATATTTGCACCACGAGTCAGCACCTCGTGGACACTTGTGATGCTGCGGTTTCTCGTCGGTTGAAATCTTATGGTAGAGCGTAGCCCAAATAGCATCCTTCATTTTTTTGACCGAATCAGAGTTGTCACGAATAGCTTTGCCAAAATACACGGACAATTGGTCAATTAATTTAGCAGTCAGTTTCCCTCTACCGCCGAGTCCTTTATTATCTTTTTTACACGATCGTAGACGGGTGCCCATCCGTTTTTGAATATGGCCAACGCATTCTTTTTTCGTCACTACAGTTTCTCCATAAGGAGCAGCTGCAACAATGCCAGAGTAAGTCTTTGAATCTCCATCCCCGACGTAATACAAAAATCTCACTCCAAGATTTTCGCACGAACGACGAAACATTTCGATTACAGCATCGACCTCCATCTTTCCCGCACTGCCTGTATGATTCGTCGAACAAGTTTCTTTGTGTGCTTCATACCATTCTTGATATTCTTCCGTGTCTTTTTGATTTTTCCAAACTTCACAAGCCTGGCAGTAAGAACTTTTTACAATTACGTCAAGAACTTTGCCCGTGAAATGTCCTATTAGCGATGTGACGCCAAACAGAGACGAAAATCCGCGTTTGTGCCACGTTCCATCACCTGACACAATCAAATCAGTATTCTTACTTTCACTGTTAGTAGAATTCAAGTTTATCTCTTCTTTAGAAGCCTTCTTCATAAAAAATTGAGCCATATTTTTACTCGCTTCACAAATATGCTCCAGTAATATGCAGTACGTAGATTTAGCCAACCATGGCGGGAAGTCCATCAATGCGCAAAATTTTTTTGCACCTTTGTAACCGACGCCTATGACACGCATCGCTAATGTGAACCTTCGATTTATTTCATAAGAATGGTGAATAAAATCGCACGACGGTATGTATTGAGGAGTACACTTATCACACACCACAGAAATTTTGAACCCAAGTCCACGTTCGCTTACTATTCCAAAACATATTTTACTGTTGCACTTAGCACATTTTACGAGACTCGCGAGCGACGAAAAAACAGTAAAAAAATTAATTATTCGGAAATTAACTGCATCTGTTTTTGGCACATGATATTCGTCCTGACCTCTTAATTTTTTTGCTGATGTACTTGCTCCGCCATCATCAGTCTCCGCAGATTTTGGATTGAAATACTGTTTCCTTTTCAAGGGTCGTGTTTTATAAACCCGTTGACTTTTCCGCACTTCTCTCGATATTTTTCTATCCATCTTGGACTCGAAAACTCACGAAATTGTTCCGAATATGGACGTTCGCACGCTCCAACGTTTTGAATCTTACTGATACTGAAACCGTATTTTGAACTACGAAAGGCCTTTCTTATTTTCTATATGTATATATGAGTGTGTAGGGCTATATTGATGGTCACAATATATGTATGTATACGCAATACAATAGAGACCTTCAGGTACCCTCTAACGGACTCAGCTAGTCGAGCGGACAGCTGCCGCTACCTGCTTACCTATGGCTCAGACACGACGTGCTACAAAGTCTTGTATTTCGGCGAATAATGGTCCGATTTACATTTACCTGGGCGGAAAATGTTCGTAAGAGATTCTACTTTTTGAAAATGAAATATAAAAAAATCGATTTTTCGAAAATTCTAACTAGGTCTGTCCCCTTAAGTTAAAACTCGTTCCAGTAGCCAACAGTCGACAGTGGTTTGAGTTGGGTTCGAGTGGAGTTTGAGATAATTTGTGGTTTTGAGTTGGGTTCGAGTGGGGTTTGAGATGTTTTATGATGTCGAGTTGGGTTCGAGTGGGGTTTGGGATGTTTTGTAGTTTCGAGTTGGGTTCGAGATGAGCATTATCCCGTTTTGCTTGAAAAAAAATTGTTGTACAAAAAAATGTCTTAAATATAAAATATGTATTTTTATTTAATCTACAACTTTTGTTGAAAACATTTTAATCTCCAATCAGTAGTTCTTAAAATAACATAGAAATGCACCTTCAAAATCAATTTTTTTGAATTTTCGTTATGAAGATCAAATTTGCGCCAATTTTCATTTTCATTTTCGTGCTCAGGAGGCCAAAAAACATAAGTATACCAAATTTCAACTCGATCGGACATATGGGCTTTTCGGAACTACACCCCAAATTTCTTTTGCGATTTTTTCTTATGAACCTGTAAATTTTTCATAATTTCGATTACAGATATGTCTTACTTTTTCAAATAACCCGTTAGTCCTACCATCAACTATATTCAGTATCAATGCACACGTATTAGATATTCTTTATCCAGCGCGGTTTAAGACACGTCTAATTTTATTGTTGTATACGTTCGAAAAATAGTCGGAAATTATTCTTTCTTTTTCCTGAATTGTCTCACTTTTTATACCGATTTTCACTTTGTTATGAAGTTTTATAATTTCGCGTGGCCGTTGTGTCTAGGACGAGGAAATTTACGATTATTAAATTAACGTTCAAATTACTCTAGTCCTTTGAGCAATTGACTTATATAATTTAATAGTTTTCGTAGAAATAAAAATTTAACTACCTCTTAATTATTTTAGCTACCTAATCACTAATTTTTATAAATTAGTTTTGATTTTTTCATAGTTGCCTACTAAAATTTGGACTGGTTTAAATTATCTTATTCAATAATGTATGGTTCCCATGCCAACCTAAAGTTTGGTTACGACTAATTGTAATGTCGACTATTTGATTGGATGTTAGGCAAAACCATGTGATCAACATTTGGTTCCTTCAAATATACACAATAATTATTTCAGTTACCTGAACACTGGTGCCCAATTGTTTGCATCTCTTTTTTCTGAATATTGTCGAAATAATCGGTGACTTATATTGTTTTTCGATATTTACGTTTCATTTCATCTGTTTCATTATTTTTTACTTACGGTACTCAATGCTTTGTGGGAGTAATTAAAAATCTCGATTCTTACCAGATTTTAATCGCTCTACGATTGTGCTAATTTTTTACCCGTCATGATTGTCCTTCCCCGTACATATAATTTTGTTTTGCAGTTTCTGTAGTCTTATTATTTTTCAATTGCAGCGTTGCTATATATTTTGGAGTCAAATTTCTCAACGTATTGAAGAAATCAGATGCAATATTCATTTTTAACATATTATTAATGTAAATGTATGTAGTTCTATTTATTGCATATATGGTCAAAATTTTGGGCTGTTTCACTTTGGTGTGTAGTTAAGAAATTTCGATTTCGTGCGGGAAAGAGTGCTGTTATAGACCATTTTACGAGTAGTGTAGCACATGCATAATGTACGTCGGACTGCTCTAAATAATGAACGTCAGTGATTTTAGGCGCAGGCGTCTCGTATAAAATTTGTCCAATTGGATAATGGTAATCTCGAATACATCGTTCGAATATCTTTATTTGCCTTCGTTGACTTTCCTCCAGAGTTGAGAGCTTAGAAAATTCCGTAAGGATCTTATCGATGTTCAAATGCCAGTAAATAGGTTTTTTTTTATAAATAGTCCTTTAGAATATACACTACGGCCGAAAAGTTTCTGGACAAAAGATCGAAAAAGTTTTGTCGCTGTTTTTGCTGCCATTTCGCCGGTAGTATACATAAATAAATGTAATGAATGGCATTTTGAAGGAGAGGGATTCAGCTTCATTACGCTTTTTTTGAAAATTTTCCACGATTTTTTTTACGACCAGTACGTCATTTTGAAAACGACCGTTTTTCGCCTTCTTTTTCTTTTGCAGTTGGATCGCGTTTTCAGAAAACAATTTCTTCCATTTCCTTAACCGGATCCTTAAAGGGAGAAGCTTAAGCTTCAGTTTTGTTTTTTTTTAAAGTTCAGTGCGATTTTTTTCGCACAGTTATCCCGTTTTTGACGAAAAAAGACAACATTTGAAAATTGCCGCATAACACGACAACTATTAGGTTTAAAAGGAAATCTCAAGGAGGTAAAAAGTTGCACCTGCGAGTTCGCTAGAATTTTTTCAGATTTTTTTCCCGATTTTTTTTTTCATCGATTTTCAGTCGAACCTCTGGTATATTGATTGCCGTAACTTGAAAACGATGGGATTTGTGATAAAATGTCAACAAGGAAAAAGTTTTATTTTTTCATTTTAAACACATTGGAATTTTTTCAGATTTTTTTCTATCTATTTTTGGTTAAAACTCTGATGAATTTATTCGCGTAATTCGAGAACTATGGGGTTGTGATAAAATATCAAGAGGGAAAAAGTTGTATTTTTTTTTCAATTTTGAGCGCATTGGAGTTTTTACAGATTTTTTTCGAGTGGCTTTTTCGACGAGATCAAAGTTTAATCGCTAAATAAAGAAATTAATCTACAACAAATCTACAAAAATTACAATGTATTAAAAATTAAAAAATACAACTTTTTTCCTTTTAGATATTTTATCATAACCCCATAGTTCTCAAAATACGCGAATCAATTCATCAGAGTTTGAACCAAAAACAGTTGGACAAAAAACTGAAAAAATCTGGAAAAATGTCAATGCGTTCAAAATGAAGAAATAAAACTTTTTTCATTTTTGACGTTTTATAATAAACCCCATCGTTTTCACGATACGGCAATCAATATACCTGAGTTTCACTGAAAATCAATGAAACAAAAAATTTCAGAAAAAAATTCCGAAAAAATTCTAGTAAGCTCATCAATCATAGGCGCAACTTTTTACCCCCTTGAGATTTCCTTTTAAACCTAGTAGTTCTCGTGTTACTCGGCAATTCCTAAATTTTGTCTTTTTCGCCAAAAACGGAATAATTTTGAGTAGAGAAGCAAGGGGCTTTCTGCGTCAACGCGTGTTAGTGTCACACGGACACACACACACATGTACGTTGGTCACACGTACATGGTATGAAGGCGGGGGTAATGAGGGTCAGAGGGGTAATGAGGGTCAGAGGGGTAATCAGGGTCAGAAGGGTAATGAGGGTCAGAGGGGTAATGAAGGTCAGAACATTCGGGAAGCTTTCTCGAACCTTCCAGCAACTTCTGGAACTTTCTCGAAGGTTCGATGACGTCATGCGTCTCGAAAGTTCGACGTCAAGGTCAATGAGAATCGCAAGGGTTGTTCCTTCGCAGGGGTAATGAGGGTCAGAACATTCGAGATGCTTTCTAGAACCTTCTCGACGATGATGTTTAGAGTAGTCAGTAGTATGTGGACCGCTATAGCGACCCCCACTCCTATTCCCACTCCTAACCCATTCCTCGGTCTCCCCGCCAGCTCGGTTTGGTCAAGCGGCGGTGGTAGGGGAGAGTGAGAGGGTGTAGTTGGAGTCGTCATAGCGGTCCAAGATAATAATGAAAAATAAATAAAAATGATAAAAAACTTACGATGGCTTTGCTATCTCTCTCTTCCTCGATGAATTTTGTTTTCAGTTCTCTCTCTCTTCCTCGATGCCTCTCGATGCACTCTGATTTGTTCGCACTTAATAAATACACACTCCTGTTTATACGCACTCCTGTTTACTGTTTTTTACGCTAAACTACATTTCACTGATATTTTCATCGTCCTCGAACCCATCGTCGTAATCCCCGTTGTCATACCCTTGAAAATCTTCCTCGTGGATATGTTCTACGATTACAGCCCCCACATCTCGTCCTGCGAGTACGGCGTCCTCCCCATCCTGCTCATCTCGTCCTGCAGAAAAATAAAGTTGGACGCTGAGTTGGGGGCTGTATCCAGGATTCATAGGGACGGCTGAAAATAAGAATCCATCGCACAAATCTGACACTATTCGCGGCGCATAGTCTACGTGGCGAAGATACCCGAGTCCGTGGAGCTCGCATTCGATTAGGAGGGCCGGTATCACTGATAGTATTGCCGTGGGGTGATAAAAGCTACTCGCGTCATAAAAGGCGCTTTCACCGAGGTCGACAAGATATACCTCTGTATAACCGTAGCTGTCAATGTGTACAACCTCCCCCCGGTACACGGCAACACTTTGCGGCATCATAACAACGCAGCTTACACCTGGCGCTATACTTTCGCGATTTATATCGCGTCCTAATCTAAGCTCCCTATAATATTGGTACATCAAATCACTATAATGTCTGTACGCAATTTCTAGCTCCCTGGTGCGTATATAGATACTGTCAATGTTCTCGGAATGCACAACACAACACTCAAACATAAACTGTAGAAAACTAAAATCTGTATATCGTGGATACATTATAAAAATTATAACAGAAAAACAAGAAAAAAAGAGAAATTTGTAACGGTGTAACTTGTGTTTTTATAAACCTGATATTCGCGCGCGTTTCGCTCAAAGACTCGAGATGAAATGAGAATAAGGCAGGCAATGTACTAATGTTTCGAGCTCATTTTTGATGATGATGAACGATCCGTCGAGATGATTCCAACGCATTTTTTGTTTATACTTCACGTGTGAAAGATGTGGCGACAAACAACGATGTCAAATTTCGAAGGCGCTCCACTTTAAGATTTATAATCGAAGAATTTTTTCGCGGTCAGTAGCGGTAAGGATGTATGGACCATGTGCGTAATATACCTTATATGCCCTTCTTACATTCAAAATTTTATAAGAGTCTTTAACTTTCAAGGTCAAAGGTTAGAGTCGTTCCTGGCTTTTACATCCAGGATTCCAAGAATTGATACGCAAATAAGTTTAAGCTGCAGGTGTGATGTAGCGATAAACAACAGCATCAGATGCAAGAGTCGAATTTATGTAAAATCGATGAATCAGCCTTCGGCCTCTGACCGATTATGACATTCTATCTTCGATATAAAAACGTGTTTCGAACTCTCAAGTTTCTTATTTATTCATTTTCGGCATTGAAAGCTCTAACAGGATTAATCGGTCTACATAATATTCTAAAATATACAAACTCGAGGTTTTATTAAACCCATTGACCAAAAATAAAAAAATAAAAATTATCTTGAGTTTTCTTTTGCTATAAGCCCATTTGAAATAAGAATAAACGGATTACATTTAAAAAAACAAATAACTGTATTGATTATGAAAGATAGAAAAAAAATCCTCATTTCTTTAAAGCCTAACAACTCAGTTATGCGTATCTCTGCGAATCGCCATACCTCTCTCACTCATACACACTTAGTTTATATTTTCTTCGAATCTCTGCCCTTGCTCTCTCATACGCATGCTTTGTTTATTATTTGCTTCGGGATAAGGACGTGTTATAGTGCGTTATTTCAAACTCTGGCACAGCTCTTGATTTTTACGCCTCTACTATATATATATATATATATATATATATATATATATATATATATATATATATATATATATTAAGAGCCACGGCAGCAGTTCGACGTCAAGTGTTTATATATACACACACGCAGGGTATGATTTACAAAAGATTTAGTTGAAATATAATCGAATGGCGTTATTTTTTATTGTCACCATCGTACATATAATATGAATGTATTATCCCCCTGTATTAATTTATGCAAAAAATCGAAAATAGCAAAATACTATAATGAAAATACAATGAAAAATATAAAGCGAAATAACAAATTATGAGGGGGAGGAGCTGACCGCAGATAGTAATTTAAATTTTTTTTAAAAAATATCCACTGTCGGTTTTTTCGAGGGTAGCGGTCACCCCCTGATACTGCATGACAGCGGCAGTATCTGGAGCCAATCTCATCACTTGAGTGAGGCTCATAATGAGATCTGCTCATTCCTCAATTTGGTGTTGTTTGATCCCAGCAATCCATTCATTTGGGATCGTAACTGAGAAGTCAGCCGTCTCCATTTTCTATAACAGATTCAAATGGACGACCGATTTTAATTGTTTTTTTGCTTTAACTTGTAGGTACTTTTTATCGAAACAGTTTTACTTACTGTCACTTTTTGCTAGTTTAATTGCGACTAGCGCAGTTTAAAATACAATGAAAAATATAAAGCGAAATAACAAATTATGAGGGGGAGGAGTTGACCGTAGATAGTAATTTAAATTAAAAAAAAAAAATATCCACTATCGGTTTTTTCGAGGGTAGCGGTCACCCCCTGATACTGTATGACGGCGGCAGTATCTGGAGCCAATCTCATCACTTGAATGAGGCTCATAATGAGATCTAGTGCGAGCTCGAAAGCCTGCTACGCTCTTATATAACATTTTTCTGAATATTTCAGATTTCCAAACCGCTTTTACAGAAAAAAAAACGGTTGGTGTATAAATTATCCATTAGATTTACTCATGAAATGTTGATTTTAACATTGATCTTTGTTAGAAGTAAGTCGGTCCATGCGATCTAGAGATATCATAATATTATGATCGGATGATTAGAACTTTTATTTCTGAGGGGTAAAAGGGCATAAGTCTATTCTGTTTTCATTGAACATACATCCTTTACGCGAAACATCGGCGTTTTATTCAGTCTGACATTACCTCGGTCCTCTGAACGAGGCTCCCTCTTCATCTTCCTTTTCTTTCCTTTACAGAAAAGGTGATGGAAAGCAGCGTGCTGTTTCTCTATTCTCTATCGCTCACACTCTCCCTATTTCTCTCTTGATCATGTTTATTAATTTTTATGTATACATATATGTATGGAATAGCGTGTCACACATCGTGTACTCTCTCTTCCTCCCCTTTGCTGCTATATATATTTAATTATGAAGAATCAAAACGATGTTATTTTATTCGTTTTTTTCTATTATATGCATAGGTGATACAAATAGCAAAAATCCCCTCCCGGGGAAAAAAAACCTGGACAAGTACATTGGTGGTTCCTCATTTCCCTATGATATCACAAAAAATCCAAAACCCCACTTAATTTTTTTTTTTTTAATCTTTACTAATTTTATTCATATCCTGGAGGGAAACCAACCATATAGATCACGAAATATCCGGCAAAAAAAGCAGACTTCACAATAAATGTTACTTTGAATTTATTTCCACAGAACAAAACAAGAATCAAAACATTAAAAAATCAGCGTTATCAAGATGAGAAAAATACCACTTATAATTGTTGTGTAAGAAGTTCTAATAGTCTAGAAAAAAATGAAAAAAGGTCGACATCTAAGTTACGTGCAGCAGTAAAATTTATGATATCAGTACTAGGACAAGTATTTCTTTGGTGACTGAGAAGATATCAATATGGACATACGGGCAACGTAGGGCATGCAGTTGGTGTATTGCTTCTGGGATCTCCTAAGTCGAGTAGCTACTTTTGTTTTGGCTATGGCGAGACCAATGTTGCCAAATAGTATTTACTTTTATGACCTAATGAAACAACATTGCCCGCGCCATGGCTAAAATAACGAAAAACAAGCAGGAACAGGAAGTTTCGCATAAGATCCCATGCTTTTGTAATGTTAAAAAAAAAACTTTAATTTATGTCTGTACATGATAGCACAGTTTTGTTTGATTGGTAATAATTTGATAAACGTTCACCACCGTACGTTGAGCGTATACGCACAGAGTACTTGTCCGGCCCATAACTTTTTATTAAAATTGCTCATTCCAGTAAAAATCAGGGGTCTCTCTCAAAAATCAAGGGTTATAAATACGCACTTTTTCATTGTTGGTATTGTCTTATTTAATTTTTATTTTTTTATGATTAATCCCGCATAACGGTTTAAATTCTCATTTTCAAAACATAAAGGGCTATTTTGATAGCTGGCGCCCAAGAACGTGAAAATGAACTTTGAAGGTCCTACAATTTTTTGAATTAATTACAGGAGATAAAAGCAACTATCGTAAACATAATTCCGGCAATCGACCATAAAATGTGATGTGAATAAATATTCGTCCACATTGGTTTCATCTCGATACGTAAAAAGTCATTCATTTTATGCGAATTACTCTGGGTTATTGAGAACCAAATATCGCATCTTTTTGTCGGGATAATTTTTTCGTTAAGATTTTAATGAATCCAAATAGAACAACTCACAGAACTACTTGGATTCATGTAAATATCAACGAAAAAATTATCCCGACGATAGAAATGGAAGGCAAATTTTTTTCCGAAATTTTTCGCTCTAGATAAATGAAACATCAAAGAACCAGTTTTACGTAATTGGACAGAAAATGTATCGAATCCATTGTAAACAAAGTTTATGCATTTCTTCATTCCTATTTTTATCAACAAGGTGAAATTATGATATTTGCAAATACCATTTATAATAATAATGGCTGTGAAAGCCTCAAAACTAGAACTTACAGATATTTTAATATTATCTTTGAATTTTGAAAAGTTCACAAAGTATATTATGGATATTTTAAAACAATAAATTCAACAAAGTGGACAAACTTAGATTAATACTATGCCCAAGAAAATGGATCGAGTTGAGTTGGACCAGTTGCATAATCTTCGTGCAAATTTTTGTACCATCACAACCAGAGCATCCGTAGAGCAAATCTTTTTGAAAATATTTTTCAATTCGTTATGCCACAAGAGGAGCCAAAAAGTAGAAATACTGAGCACACATGTTGCTTCAGGAAATTTCCAAAGATTGTAAGTATACGTTGCGTTCTAATGAAACAAATTTGTATACTTCCAAAAAAAAAGGAACCAAAGACTTTCTGACAATTTTTTGAATTAATCATGCCACAACTCAAGCATACCACACATTGGGCTCAATAAAGTTTATGAATTTTGCATGTAGCCATTACTTTTCAAAGCCAAATCTTAATCCCATCCAAAAATGAGCAACCGAAGAATTTTCATAATAAAATGTTTAAGTCCTAATAATGCCACTATTCGAGCTAAAAAGTGGAAATATTGGGCACACTTGTCACTTCACAGATATTTCAAAGTCTATACGTATCTGTTGCAATTCAATGATACAAATGTTGATAATATCAGTAAAAACACATCCTTCTTGAAACTTCCTGAAACAATTTTTCAAAATTTATTATGCTGCAACTGAAGTGGGGAAATGATAAAATATAGCTCAATAGGGCCCAATGAAATTCTGAAATTTTGCATATATTCATGGCGTTCCCAAGACAATAATTTTTATCCCATTGACAAATGAGCAACCGCAGAATTTTCATAACAAAATTTTTAATTCATAATCCAACAATCGGAGCCAAAGTGTGGAAATACTTGGTACATTTGTGACTTTACAGAATTTTGAAAAGCTGTAGGTATCTGTTGCAATCCAATGATATAAATTTTTATAATATCAGTAAAAAAACATCAGAAGACTTCCTGAAACAATTTTTCAAAATTCATTATGCTACAACTAAATTAGGGAATTGAAAAAATGTAGCGCACATCGGGCCCAACAAAATTCTGAAATTTTGCATGTATGCGTGGCATTCTGAAGCCAGCAATTCTTAACCCATCGACAAATGAGTAGTCGAAGAATTTTCATAACAAAATTTTCAATTCCTAATGCCATAATCGAAACTAAAAAGGGAAAATACTTGGCACATCTGTCGCTTCACAGAATTTTCAAAGTCTGTAGGTATTCATTACAATTCATTTATACAAATTTTGATAATATCAGTAAAAACACATCGGAAGACTTCCTGAAACAATTTTTCATAATTCATTATGCTACAACTAAAGCGGGGATGTGAAAAAATATAGAACATATTGAGCCAGACAAAATCCTGAAATATCGCATATATCCATGGTGTTCCAACGACAATATTTTTGATCCCATTGACAAATGAGCAACCGAAGAATTTTCATAACAAAATATTCAATTCATAATGGTACAATTAGAGCCAAGAAGTGGAAATACTTGGTACATTTATCGCTTCACAGAGTTTTTAGAGTCTATAGGTATTCGTTGCAATCCGAAGATACAAATTTTGATAATACCAGGATATGGACTATATACCGCCATAGTCTTTTGACATAAGGATATATTATACAAGCCATTTTCACATAAAGATATATCATTACTTACTACGGTTATCATCCAGAGGCATCCATATATATCCAGATGCAGGTTGACAGTGTATTTGTCTATTAATTCATCAAACGCGAGATGATTCTACACCATACTTTGGATAGAAAAGCGACGTCGAAAATCTTTTTAAATGGATCAACAATTATCTTGCAAGGAACATTTTATGATGTACAAATCTTTATGATGGCAAGCGAGGAACATTTTATAATAAAGAGGAAAGGGACCAATAAAATAAATTGTCAACGGTGTAGAGTTAAAAAAAAATATTCATTTGACACTGCTCAAAACTCGGCATGATAATAACAAATTTTGCCATATACATTTTTTTGACACTCATTGTTAGTTTTATAGTTTCTTTTCCAAATTTACATCGATTCACACCAATCATGATTATCAGTTCAACGTACACCATTTCATAGTAATCAAAGAAACGAAAAGAATGATTTCTTATGAAATCTCATACGAGGAACATTTAATCGCGAAAGAGAAAAGAGATAGCTTTCGTTTCCGTCGTAGAGTTAAGTGTGAAAAATAAAAACTGCACTATCTAACGATATCTAACGATATCTAACGATAATCTAACGAGAAAGATCTAACGGAATGGCCAATCACAAGCTCGGAAGGCGTCAACAGGCCTTTCATTGCGTCGTATACAGACATGCCAATACTTCGATGTTAGCATAATCTTCAGCTTGTGCAAAGTTTTTTCTCAGCAAATACGGCATCGATTGTGCTGATTTAATGCTCAATCGAAGTATTTTTTCGTAATAAATATCCAGTTCAATTTTCAAATCATCATATGCCTCCTGAGCTTCGTAATTAAAGAAAATGAATTTCAGTTTTTACCCCCACCACGGCAAATCGTTTTATTCAGAGATAATATACTCGGGCGAGCCTTGGGCCAGCAGACGACAGAGCTGTCAATGTACTTGTCTCGAGACTCTACCGAGTCTCTTGATAAAAGAACTACGAACAAGTATCAAAACTTTAATTTTTTTTTATTTTGAAAAAAAATTTGAAAAAATATTACAGTGAAACATCCATTCCAACAGATCAACGGATAGGAAAGAATTCCATAAAAAATGACACCGAGAAATTACTCAAATATCATCAGAATGCACCGAAAGTTTTTCAATAAAAGTAATCATAACGAAACGAGATTTTTAAACAAAAAAAACCGGCCAAGTGCAAGTCGGACTCGCGCACGAAGGGTTCCGCACTATTATCTATAAAAACGGCAAAAAATCACGTTTGTTGTATGGGAGCCCCCTTAAATATTTATTTTATTCTGTTTTTTAGTATTTGTTCTTATAGAGGTAACCAAAATACATCATCTGTGAAAATTTCAAGTGTCTAACTATCACGGTTCATGAGATACAGCCTGGTGACAGACGGACAGACAGACAGACGGACGGACAGCGGAGTCTTAGTAATAGGGTCCCGTTTTACCCTTTGGGTACGGAACCCTAAAACGTATGCGCACCAAATTTCGAGAGCAAAAGTGTGATTGGAAAAAAGAATTTCGGTCGAAGTGCCACATGAGTTTTTCTTTTATAACGTTTATTGATCACAAATTATATCTCATGAGCAATAGGGAAAACAAAATTCGTAAAGTACTTATGAATTTTTTTTCTCGAATCAAATATCGTTTCGCTCAAAATTATTTCGCGTCACTTGATTCCATTTTGGGCTGCAAGTGCAAATAGTATATTCATGTATTTAACCACTCTAGGGTGGTTTAAAACTATGTATAATTCAAACCTAGAGTGGTATCATACACCATTCTCTCGGTTATATAAAAACGTAGAGAATAGTTTCCAAATAAACCTTTTTATTGCATGTAAGGGATATTTTATGGTAACACAGAAGAGGCACCGTTTTTGACTCCATTGTAGAGTTTACATTCGGAACATTGGCATATTGAGGCTAGGGTTAAAAAAAAATTATTTATTTAGGCACTGTTCTAAAGTTTATTTATTGAATTACACTTTATTTTTGCACTCTGTCACTCTTCCATCTACATATTCAAATCACTTTAACCTAAAGTTTGACTTTAACCAAATAAAACTGACCGCGATCTTTATAACCGAACGACTGTTCAAAGATATTAATTATTCACCGAATACGAGTTTATCATACACCATTCCCTTATATAGTGTGACGGTACATTTTGTCCCCGCCACCCGCACGAATCGTTGTCGACCAGTGGACCGGATTTACGGTTCCTTTTTGATGCCGCGTGTCGACTCGCTGGAGGGTGCTCGACCGAGGATTCACCGTATTGCGTAATTTTATGGCGTAACGTTAATTTTTTTGTATTATTTTGATCTTAATATTGCCTACCATTTGTTACCTAACGTCAGGGAATTTAGTTACCTAACAATTACCTATGATTGCCTAGTAGAAAGGAAACCTTGAGACGAATATCTGTGTGACGATCTATATTTTTTTGTAATTTTGGATTTTGTTGTATTATTTACTGTTTTTGAGAAGCGTTTACTCTCCGCGCTTGCCTTTTCCCTGGGTAGTGTTCTCTCACTCTATTATAAAATTTTAGGGTGATTAGCGGCAAAGATCCCGCTTCCAGGCATTACGTTTGGCTACGAACAACATCGGCCAAACGCGTGAACGGTCGAAAGCACACGCTGGATCATGGCCATTTATGAACGCCGCCCGTGGCTTTTTCACCGTCGCAACCGAGAGGTTGCCCCGTTCACCGTCGCGTACTCGGGCATTATGGTCCGCTCACAACGGCGCCTCATCAGGTGGGATTCGGGACATTCCTGGAGGAAAGGTGCTGTATTGCCTGGTGGATTTTTTTTGTGGGCCCACCGTGATTCTATGGGACGCCTCGAGTCATGAGGGAGGCCTCCCCTTTACCTCTTCAGTGACGTCGGCCGAATCCCCAAGAGGAAACATGTCCGAGACGCGACCCTTAGGATGCTGGAGGCGAGATCCGAGCCGAAGAATTGATAGCGATCGAGTTATTGCGTGGAGCGCGAGAAAATAATTATTTTCTCGTCGTGCATAAAGGCCATAGCCGGGTAAGTAGGAGTGAACGGCCCCCACGCGCATTCGTTTCAAATTTCGGCCACAAGTTACATCTGATGAGTTACAAACTTATCCCAAATTTCAACCTTATATCTGCACTGGGAACGGAGATAAAAATACAACAACTATTTTCGGAGAATTTTTTTTCCCTCAGGATTCACTGGACAGATTTCCATAAAAAAAATACATGTTGTGAATATGTTGAATGTAATTCACAGAAAAAATCGAGAACTCAATCTCACGAATGGAACTACTCGAAAAAAATTATTTGATCTTTCGCGATTTTTTTTGAGTCATTCGCTCACGAGATACAATTACCAGTTTTCATCAATTAGACAGTTAGATCTCTTTCTACAACGTATATTTTTTCCAAGTCAATCGAAGGGGTGGAGCATAGTTAAAAAAATTAAAATACAATTTTTTTGCATATTTTATCTCAATTTTATTAAGATTTCTTACAATATGATTATAGTTTCGATCAATTTTTGGTGCCGTGTCTTTTACGTTACTGGCCGATGACGATTTCCACTGCTTCTCTTAATCATCGTCGCTATCATCATTGATGATGGCAGTTGTTTCCTTCTTTGCAAACAATTTACTTAGAATCGCAGCTGGTCGTAAAATCTTGGACAGATACCTTCCATGTGCCAGGTAGTATATGATCGCAGCTACATGAGAACAGCAACCGACAGTCCTTCTTCCGTTGGCGCATTCACAATAATGTCTTGTGATTCCTTTTTGGCCAATACTGTGAGGGGTATATTCGACGAAGCAGCGATAAACCTTCCTCGATATGTGGCGAGACTGAACTTGAAGCTTCAAAATGTTTGATTTCTCTTTGACAAATTGTATATCCACGGTCCCAGCTTCGTCAATCATTTCGGCAAGATACGATATGGCTTGTGAAAGCTGGTATGACCCGGTGAACAGAATTTTTAGCTGTCTCACCGTTATTTCTGGAAAATCTAGAAGATCCTCCGATGAAATACTTTCAAAAGGTCTTTTTTTACGAAACCATCCTTTTTCTTCGACCTCAGTAGCCAACGTATTTTCGACACTTTTCTGAATTTTCATTCTCTCTAAAACTTCATCTGCATATTCTGCATCAGATGTTAAACGCTTTCCAAACATATTGTGCAGAAATGATGCGATCCTGAAGTAACTCCCTACTTTTGGAAGCATTTTATTATCTAATTTTTTATCAAGGAGTTGATGTTTCTGTTTGATGATACCATGAACGGATTCAACTGGCCAACGAATTTTTGTCACGAAGCGCGAGTCATTTGATTCTTGAACTGATAACTGAGAACGCTTTCCTTTAAGTGCTGGCATCAGTACTCGAAATCCTTTCGATTCTAAGTGAGACTTCACATCACGAAACCCACGGTCCAAAACGAAAGTGTCTCCTTCTTTCATCAGTGTGCATAAGCCGTTTGGTTCATCTATCACACTTCTCAGTATCTCTGCATCATTCTGATTCGCTAAGTAGGGTCCCAGCATATCGACTACATATCCATCAGTTGTGCAAATCGTGAAAGGCTTGCACAGTGGAACCTTCTTCTGACCCGAGAAAGATTTACGTTGGTACTCGTTATTAGAACTCTTCTGGTGACGTGCATAAGTTCCATCACAAATGAGCATCAGGTTGTCATGACTATCATATAGTCTTTTTGCAATGTCCGTTGTGTGATTCTCTACAAGATCATCTCTTTCCATAGCGGATATCCCGAAGTGATGAGGGAGAACATCTTGTTCGAAAGATTTAATTACCGATGCTGAAAAGTCTGACACTGACTGTTCTCGTTCTAGTTGTAGGACAGATGCGATCATTTTGTTAGAAATCCCGGTCCGGAGTTTAAATAAAAACACGACGAGTGCTTGCGTCACTGTACGTGTTGAATTGCTCCGCATGGAAGTTAACATGTCCCGTAGTTCCATTATATTTTCTGAGTTTAAGCCAGTGTATATGCGCAGTTGTTTCTCAGACCATCTTAAATGTCCAATTTTGTCAAATACTGTAGAGTCACATTCGACTGCTAAACATTGCATCATTTGTTTCAGTTCTGAAGCCTGAACTTTTGTGAAGTTTGCGTATACTTTTATGAGATCCAGTTCTTGTTCATAAAAACGATTTTTAATCAAGTGACTTCGGCAACATCGATTTTTATCTGGGATATGTATCCTCTTTTTTATGTACGATTGCATGCGAGCTTCACGTGGGATCACAACCAAGTTCTTCTCAGCTTGACAAATACAACAGTACTTGTGTGTCGCAACAGTTCTCTGCATTTCGATTTCAATATATTCCACTAGTGATTCGTCGGTTTCGGGCTTTGTTCTTATGTCAAGCGGAGGATCTTCTGGAAAAGATGGTGATGATGAATCCTCTGAAGTTTCCATTGAAACACCGGATAATTGTTGGCAACAGTTCTCAAAACTAGCAGCCTCCTCATCGGCATCCTCCTCGGCCTCTTTTTCATCATTTGGTTCATATTTCGGTCGTTTATACGGTTGAAGGCGACATTTTCCACAAAGTACATCGTTGATACTGATTGTTTGTTGAAAACCTCGAGAAAAGCTTCTTGCTTCTTCAGCGGATTGTACTTTTTTTTTAATACCTTTAACTTTATGTACGAATTTGTGGCACACGACACACTTCGGGTGTTTTATATCACTGGATGACATTTTATCAAAACTTAGTAAAAAAACGTAGAAAACAAACAATTTTTTCAATCACTGTAAACGATATATTCACCGCCGAATTGAATCCAGTTACACCGGACTGGCTGAGTGACTAGAACATTCATACGGACGGTATAGTTCAATGTTCGATACAGCGGAAAATGAGGTGGATTTTGGTGCAGCGTTTAAATGTTTGTGGATTTGTGACGTGAACTGCTTTGTAAAATATGATCCCTATTAAATGCAGCACATTGCGTCTCGCAATTGCCGGACGCTGCAAAGTGGTGGACAACGGGGATAAAATTTCCTAGAAAAGTTTTATGTGAAGTTTTAGGCTTTGGGGTAAAGTTTTCGATAAAACTGACAAGGAAACTCTAGTGCGCTTGGTAATAACTGTACGGACATTTTTTTGTACTTGTCATGACAGCCAAAACGGAAAAATTCGGAAAAAAAGAGTATTTCATTTTTTTGACCTATGCTCCACCTCTTCGATCGACTTGGCAAAAATACATGTTGTAGATAGAGGTCCGATTGACTAAGTGAAAAAGATTGGTAATTGTATCTCGTGAGCGAATGACTCAAAAAAAATCACGAAAGATCGAATAATTTTTTTCGAGTAGTTCCGTTGGTCAGATTGAGTTCTTGATTTTTTCTGTGAATTGCTTTGAACATATTTACAACATATATTTTTTAATGAAAATCTGTTTAGTGGATCCTGAAGAAAAAAAACTTCCCCGAAAATAGTTGTTGTATTTTTATCTCTGTTCCCAGTGCAGCTATAAGGTTGAAATTTTGGGTAAGTTTGTAACCCATCAGATGTAACTTGTGGTCGATATTTGAAAGGAAGGCGCGTGGGGGCCGCTCACCCCTACTTACCTGGCTATGGCCTTTCAAAATCGGCGCGTTACGCGCGATAGAGTGAGTTATAGTTGATAGTTCGCACCTAGGGCGTGAGAGCGCTGCCCTACGGGAGGTCACGCGTGGTGGGGAGATCGCCGAAAATCGGGAAACCTTACCGGGGCACACGTCTCCTCATTCTTCGTTCGAGCATCTGCCTAGCGAGACGTGACAGCCCGGCCCCGCGAGTTTCGGCGATTGTTCCTCGGTAAGCCCGCTCCTCTCTTTTCTCTATATTAAGATGATTTGTTGGGGTCATTTTATTTATTTAATTGTGTTCTTTGCCGGGATGAGCGGTTTGACCAATTATCCCGGGCGTATGGCGTATTTTTCGTAGTTTTCGAGTGAGAAACAGCGAGTTGAGGCAGGCTCATCGCTAGTTTGCGAAGCTGCCTCCTCCCTTTCTCAAAATTAAGCTTTAATTGTCGTGATTGCCCCAAGGAATCGTCTTCTACCATAATTAGCACCTTTCGATTAACGACAACTTTGTTTCGGAATTTATTATTTGAAATGGCGTTGTAGATGAAGTTTTTTTTGCAGTTATATTTTATTGAAGAATTTTAATTAAGAATTTTGCGAGTATTAAGGCATCTTCTCACTTTAAGCGCCTCAAAAATAGGCTGTTTTTGCGATTTTTTTTCGAGGATTTTTGCTTAAAATTATGGGATAAAACGGATCCTATGTAATAAACACATCTTTCAAGTACATGAAAAAATTTTTATTTTATTTTTTTAAACAATTATTATAATACATCAGTAGCATTGAAAAACCCGTGTAAAAATGTTATGGTCGTGGCTTGTTGATGGTATCTCCGAGACGGGTCGTCTGAAACAAAAAAATAAAACTGTTTTAAATTCAGTATGTCAGTGGCTATAGCGCATATCATCAGATTTTTGATATTCGCGAAAATAACAAAATGGCGCACGTTTTTCGAAAAAGTAAAAAAAAACCACGATTTTTTTGCAGTTTTTTGTAAAAAAAAAATTCTTAAAATCAAAATTTAAAAAATCTGATGATATGCGCTATAGCCATAACTATGAAGCATATGTCATTCAAATTTCATGACAATCGGCCGGATAGTTTCCGAAATTTCATCAACAAAGCACCGAAAAACCTTGTTTTGAGATAACTGCGTTTAAAGTTTTGGTTGCAGAAAAATCATGAAAAAACCTTACCTCGGGTTAATCAGCGATGCCTGCTCCATACAATGGACCTTCCGATTCTTCGTAGAAGGTGTGTTCGTCCAAAGTAGCTTCCCTTCGTCTCGACCTAGTCTCTTTTGAAGCGTTAGAGCTGCGGCGGTTCCCTACGCGTACGCGATCACTGTCGCGTTTCTCGGCGTATTGAACGGCGATAGGGCCTAGTTTGACACCCATCACCTCCAAAATTTTTAAAACAGGTTGTAGCCCTTCGTTATAAATGCATGCCGCTGTTTGGCAAGCAATTTCCACGGTTTTTCTTCCCGTAAAAACGTGTTTCGGCGCCATTGCCCAGACACAGCTGTTGAAACACTCGTTGTTATTTTGGGTATTTCCTCCGAGGCATCGTTCCAGTAACTCGTCCTTCGTCAGTTCTTCATAGATCGGTTTCAAAACCTCTTGAACATCATCAGCTAGAGCAGGAGGATGTTTAAAAGTTTCTATCTGATTGTTTTTCACTGCTTTCTTGTACTTGCACCATGAGTCTGAACAATACGTATGCTGTGGGTTGCTGTCGGTTGAAATTTTATGATAGTATCCTGCCCAGATCTCCCTGCGCATATCTTCGACAGAATTCAGGTTTCTTCGAATTGCCAATGAGTAATTTGTTGATAATTCTTTCATCAATTTTATTGTTAAATCTTGGGTTTTTACGACAGGAACTTTTTTTATAACAACTTTTTTTTTTTTTACTACAACTTTCTTGGCTGCTTTTTTCTTTGGTGAAGGTTTTTCAGCGTCTTTCTTTGCAGCTTTTCTCTTTTGTGTAAGAATTTTCTTAGCGTCCTTAGCACGCTTGAAAATTCTTTTCGCAACGTGTAATACGCACTCCAACTTCTTAACCACAAAGTCTTCACCATACGGTGCTGTATCGAACAATATTTTAAAAGTTTTAGTGTCGCCATCACCGATGTAAAAACCGTAGTGCACAGCAAATTTTTCGAGTGATCGCAAAAACATCTCACATATACCGTCAACCTCCATTTTTCCAGAACTACCTGAATGATTAGCACTACAAACTAGTTTGTGCTTTTCATACCACTGTGCATATTCGATCGTGTCTTTCATACCTTTTTTCGATTCACAGCTTTTGCAGTGACTCGACTTCACAACGACGTCTGCAATTTTTTTACTGTGTTTATATATTAATGACACGATTCCAATAAGAGAAGAAAATCCTCTTTTCTGCCAGGAACCGTCACCTGAAACGGTTAAAACGTCTTCGGGTTCTCCGTGTTGAGCGTTCAACAGTTTTTCTTCTTTGACAGACTTGCTCGTCACTATATCGAACACACTTTGCACTGCGATGGCGATCGAATTGAGTATTTGATAATAAACGGTGGAATTGATTCCATGTCCCAGTTCCATGAGCCCACAAAACGTATTGATACCACTCAATCCAACACCAATCAAACGCATAACGTACACTAAACGACGATTGATTTCGTACCCAGTTGAGATTAATGGGCATGAGTTAATATATTTTTCTCCGCAATCACAAGTCACACAAATTTTGAAACCGAGTCCTCGCTGACCGTACTTTGTAAAAGAAACATCTTTGTTACAAACTTTACACTTCACATATTGTTGTAATGTAGAAAAAACAAGAAAAAACTGAATAATACTATATCCAGCCGTTGGATCGATGTGTACATCGAAACTTGTATCGTCCGATTTTTTTAATTTTGCTGCACTCGCACTAGCATGACTCGTATCTGCTTCAGACTGGTGTGGAAGCACTCCACGAAATTTTCTTTTTTTAGATTTCGAACTTGGACGTCGCCACGTGGCACTTTGTTGCGAAGTCTTTTTATCCATTATAACAATCCTGAGCGCAGAGATGTTGCCGTTACGAAGTTTCAAATTAGACTGATGAAATAACAGTTTAGCATCGTTGCCGAGTGATTTTCTTTTGAAAAATGCACGTGTTAAGGTCTTATTACATGAGTATAGACCCGAAAACAGAATATACCTAAGCAAGGGGTACTACATTAACAAAAGAACACGGCTATTCAATTGTATAGAGTCAGATATACAGGGACCGTCCGAGCGGCGTGAAAGGGATCGCCGGGTACTCTCAGGTAGTCACCTAACGGTCGCCAAAAAATGTAGTTAGACTCGTCCGATCTTTATGAAATTTCGAGATGACATTTTTGAAGATATGTACTTTCAAAATAAAAAAAAAAAAAAAAAATCGATTTTTTTAAATTTCCAAAGTGAGAAGCCGCCTTAATTGCGCTTACGAAGGGGCTATCGCCCGTATAAAAATCAGATTATTTTGCATCATGTAATTTTGTGAATATTCGTCTCAGGTTTTTCGTTCGAACGTTCAAGGTTTTTCTCTTTCTCTGTATTTTCGTACGCGCGCTCGGCCGCGCGGCCGTGTTTTCGTTTTATCTCTCTCGCTTTTTCCTCGCGCACTTGGTTCGAGGCCACGGCGTACTATTGTCTTTCTCTTGTTATTCGAATTCCGTATATTTTTGTGCCTATGTGTCGCCCGATTATTACCTGATTTGTTTCGCGTATTTTTCTATCTTTTCGCACTTGCTGAATTATCTTGTCTCCCGCTTATTACCTTGTTTGCATCGCGTATTTTTCTACCTTCTCATGATTTATGAATTATTTTATAGCCGATTTCTCAGTTGCCATTTATTAATTAAATAAGCTACCTACCATACCTATTCTCATTATTCCGGTCATTTAGAGTGTCAATAGTTTCATTCCCTCGCGATTTTTAGTTACCTTGCGCTGTTCAGTTACCTTTATCATTTTCAATTACCCTTCCGATTCTCAGTTACCTACACCATTTTCAGTTATCTCTATCATTTATCGTTATCTTGACGATTTCCGGTTAGCTTTACGATTTGCCGTTACCTTTATAATGTTCAGTTACCTCATCAACTTCAATTACCTTTACGAATCTCAGTTTCCTTTTGCGATGATTTAGTTACCTATCGTCCGATTACCTAGTTTTCTTTTGCAATTATTAAGTTACCTAGCGTACGACTATTTAGTCTTCCTTTACGATTATTCAGCTACCTATTGGACGATTATTCAGTTCCCTTTTGCGCTTATTTAGACATCTGTCGTGCGATTACCTAGTTTTCTTTTGCAATTATTAAGTTGCCTATCGTACGACTATTTAGTTTCCTTTTACGATTATACAGTTACCTATCGTACGAAGTAGATAAGCAAGGGGGTTTCTGCGCCAACGCGTGCTAGTGTCACACGGACACACACACACACATGTACGTTAGTCACACGTACATGGTATCAAGGCGGGGGTAATGAGGGTCAGAGGGGTAATGAGGGTCAGAGGGGTAATCAGGGTCAGAGGAGTAATGAGGGTCAGAGGGGTAATGAGGGTCAGAGGGGTAATCAGGGTCAGAGGGGTAATGAGGGTCAGAGGGGTAATGCAGGTCAGAACATTCGGGAAGCTTTCTAGAACCTTCCAGAAACTTCTGGAACTTTCTCGAAGGTTCGATGACGTCATGCGTCTCGAAAGTTCGACGTCAAGGTCAATGAGAGTCGCAAGGGTTTTTCCTTCGCGGGGGTAATGAAGGTCAGAACATTCGAGAAGCTTTCTAGAACCTTCTCGAGGATGATGTTTAAAGTAGTCAGTAGTATGTGGACCGCTATAACGACCCCCACTCCTGTTCCCACTCCTAACCCATTCTACGGTCTCCCCGCCAGCTCGGTTTGGTCGAGCGGTGGCGGTAGGGGAGGGTGAGAGGGTGTAGTTGGAGTCGTCATAGCGGTCCAAGATAATAATGAAAAATAAATAAAAATGATAAAAAACTTACGATGGCATTGCTATCTCTCTCTTCCTCGATGAATTTTGTTTTCAGTTCTCTCTCTCTCTTCCTCGATGCCTCTCGATGCACTCTGATTTGTTCGCACTTAATAAATACACACTCCTGTTTATACGTACTCCTGTTTACTGTTTTTACACTAAACTACATTTCACCGATATTTTCATCGTCCTCGAACCCATCGTCGTAATCCCCGTTGTCATACCCTTGAAAATCTTCCTCGTGGATATGTTCTACGATTACAGCCCCCACATCTCGCCCTGCGAGTACGGCGTCCTCCCCATCCTCCTCATCTCGTCCTGCAGGAAAATAAAGTTGGATGCTGAGTTGGGGGCTGTATCCAGGATTCATAGGGACGGCTGAAAACAAGAATCCATCGCACAAATCTGACACTATTCGCGGCACATAGTCTACGTGGCGAAGATACCCGAGTCCGTGGAGCTCGCATTCGATTAGGAGGGCCGGTATCACTGATAGTATTGCCGTGGGGTGATAAAGGCTACTCGCGTCATAAAAGGCGCTTTCACCGAGGTCGACAAGATATACCTCTGTATAACCGTAGCTGTCAATGTGTACAACCTCCCCCCGGTACACGGCAACACTTTGCGGCATCATAACAACGCAGCTTACACCTGGCGCTATACTTTCGCGATTTATATCGCGTCCTAATCTAAGCTCCCTATAATATTGGTACATCAAATCACTATAATGTCTGTACGCAATTGCCAGCTCCCTGGTGCGTATATAGATACTGTCAATGTTCTCGGAATGCACAACACAACACTCAAACATAAACTGTAGAAAACTAAAATCTGTATATCGTGGATACATTATAAAAATTATAACAGAAAAACAAGAAAAAAAGAGAAATTTGTAACGGTGTAACTTGTGTTTTTATAAACCTGATATTCGCGCGCGTTTCGCTCAAAGACTCGAGATGAAATGAGAATAAGACATTTTGCAGGCGATGTACTAATGTTTCGAGCTCATTTTTGATTATGATGAACGATCCGTCGAGATGATTCCAACGCATTTTTTGTTTATACTTCACGTGTGAAAGATGTGGCGACAAACAACGATGTCAAATTTCGAAGGCGCTCCACTTTAAGATTTATAATCGAAGAATTTTTTCGCGGTCAGTAGCGGTAAGGATGTATGGACCATGTGCGTAATATACCTTATATGCCCTTCTTACATTCAAAATTTTATAAGAGTCTTTAACTTTCAAGGTCAAAGGTTAGAGTCGTTCCTGGCTTTTACATCCAGGATTCCAAGAATTGATACGCAAATAAGTTTAAGCTGCAGGTGTGATGTAGCGATAAACAACAGCATCAGATGCAAGAGTCGAATTTATGTAAAATCGATGAATCAGCCTTCGGCCTCTGACCGATTATGACATTCTATCTTCGATATAAAAACGTGTTTCGAACTCTCAAGTTTCTTATGTATTCATTTTCGGCATTGAAAGCTCTAACAGGATTAATCGGTCTACATAATATTCTAAAATATACAAACTCGAGGTTTTATTAAACCCATTGACCAAAAATAAAAAAATAAAAATTATCTTGAGTTTTCTTTTGCTATAAGCCCATTTGAAATAAGAATAAACGGATTACATTTAAAAAAACAAATAACTGTATTGATTATGAAAGATAGAAAAAAAATCCTCATTTCTTTAAAGCCTAACAAGTCAGTTATACGTATCTCTGCGTATCGCCATACCTCTCTCACTCATACACACTTAGTTTATATTTTCTTCGAATCTCTGCCCTTGCTCTCTCATACGCATGCTTTGTTTATTATTTGCTTCGGGATAAGGACGTGTTATAGTGCGTTATTTCAAACTCTGGCACAGCTCTTGATTTTTACGCCTCTACTATATATATATATATTAAGAGCCATGGCAGCGGTTCGACGTCAAGTGTTTATATATACACACAGGGTACGATTTACAAAAGATTTAGTTGAAATATAATCGAATGGCGTTATTTTTTATTATCACCATCGTACATATAATATGAATGTATTATCCCCCTGTATTAGTTTATGCAAAAAAAAAATCGAAAATAGCAAAATACTATAATGAAAATACAATGAAAAATATAAAGCGAAATAACAAATTATGAGGGGGAGGAGCTGACCGCAGATAGTAATTTAAATTAAAAAAAAAAATATCCACTGTCGGTTTTTCGAGGGTAGCGGTCACCCCCTGATACTGCATGACAGCGGCAGTATCTGGAGCCAATCTCGTCTGCGATCTAGAGATATCATAATATTATGATCGGATGATTAGAACTTTTATTTCTGAGGGGTAAAAGGGCATAAGTCTGTTCTGTTTTCATTGAACATACATCCTTTACGTGAAACATCGGCGTTTTATTCAGTCTGATATTACCTCGGTCCTCTGAACGAGGCTTCCTCTTCATCTTCCTTTTCTTTCCTTTACAGAAAAGGTGATGGAAAGCAGCGTGCTGTTTCTCTATTCTCTATCGCTCACACTCTCCCTATTTCTCTCTTGATCATGTTTATTAATTTTTATGTATACATATATGTATGGAATAGCGTGTCACACATCGTGTGCTCTCTCTTCCTCCCCTTTGCTGCTATATATGTTTAATTATGAAGAATCAAAACGATGTTATTTTATTCGTTTTTTTCTATTATTATATGCATGGGTGATATACAGAATGATGGTTTCGATTTATTCCAATTTTTTTTTAAACAGATAATGATAAAAATAATCATGAAAAAAAGCTGTGACTTTTCATGACTTTAAAGGTGGAATTGCAAAGCATAATTAAAATAAAAATAAATCAGTTCAATTATAATTCAGAAAAATTTGTGAAACATTGATTTTTAAAAGTAATTAATAAAGATCTTTTCAAAGTTTGTGAGAAACATTTTGATCTGTCATAAAAAAATTCTTGAAATAAAAAAATTGATGTTAATGAATAAAAAATAAAATTCATCAATGATAATTTCAATTAAGACATGTTAGAAGTGTCATCATTTTTAAAATTTTTTACATAGTATTTAAAAATATATTTATACTTTTTTATAACGCGTGTCCATACTTTTTAAAATATTTCATGGATGCTCTATTAATAGTAACAATGATTATAAATAAGTGAAAGTTAAATATGTATTGTTTATCATTTTATTCCTTATGTTTCTATTTCCATCCTGATTTTAAGAATTTTTTCAATGAGAAAATAACATATCAAACTAATTGGGCAAGTAAAGAGAACCACATGATATTGTTTTATGCTATATATTATTCATTGAAAATAATTGCAATTGTCACCGGTGTAGTGCAACTTTAACTTCAGCAAATTTTTTTTCTCCTTGACCATGTAACTCTACTCTCTCTGGATCACTATCTTCATAAACACAAGTCCGAAACGTCGGACTGCTTTATCTTTTCTAAACATAACTCCCGACACGCGTAAGAATATAAAGGGGAGGAGTAGTGGTGAAATAATTTAGATACAAACAATTTAATTTCAAACATTTCTTTTCTTCGCGGTAGATTCGTTTACATTCAATATATATATTGGATTTTGTCTCCATAAAATCGTAAATGCTCAAGATTTGGTAGTTGGATTAACGAATAAATCCAAACGTCTTTCACAACGGTTTAGCGGTGGGACTAACAAGGAAAGGTACTTTGGTGTCCCCCTCCGATTTTGATAATTTTTATATATGTTATAGTCCATCGAAAATTAAGAGACACGTAATTTTTTTTATCGGCTTAAAGTTATTTTTAAGGGGTGAAATCGACCCCCAAAGTTGAGCATGTTTTGCATCTGGTAGAGTGTTTCATATAGAAGCACTTAACCGATCGTAACGAAACCAATTGCAAAACGTTTTTCACGTCAAATAACCTGTATATAATGTTCAACTTCTTATGCACCCCTATTACATGGGGATGATTCACCCCCGAATATCCAGAATTCTTTTGTATAAAAAAAACTTGCAATCCGATTTCAATAAAACAAACGCCATTTTGCAGAGCAAAAAAAATAAAATTGACGTATTTTTGGGTTTTTCTCAGATTAAAAAAATTAAGGGGGTAAAACACCCTTAAAATGTCAAATTTCATTTTGAGCACTGTCCCCTTCCGATTTCAATATTTTTTTTATAAAATGTAGCTTATCGAAAAATAAGACCACCTATTATTTTTATTGGCTCAAAATTATTTTTAAGGCGTGAAATCAACCCCCAAAGTTGGGCATGTTTTGCATCTGGTAGAGTGTTTCATATAGAAGCACTCAACCGATCGTAACGAAACCAATTGCAAAACGTTTTTCACGTCAAATAACCTGTATATAATGTTCAACTTCTTATGCACCCTTACTTACTGCAGGGGGGTGAACCACCCCCTGACATTCATAATTTTTTGTATAAAAGAAAAATTGTCATTCGATTTCAATGGAAAAACCAACATTTTGAAAAGCAAAAAAAAATTATAGTGAATGTGTCTAGATTTTTCCAATAAAAAAAATTAAGCGGGTAAAACACCCCTAAAATCTCAAATTTCATTTTACGCACTTAAATGATAAAATTCAATTCAATTGGTCTCATTATCATTGCGTATCGACTTATATGCTAAATAATATTTATTTCGCATGTACATCGGCTTTTTAATTATATGAAAAATTGAGTACTCCTACATCTTCGGTGGTCGTGAGCTTCACGATTTTTTATTTTTGTATACACATGGTCTGTACACAAATATATATATATAGGTTATACATAGGCGCTAAAATCTTTCATGTAGTAAAAATAGATTCCAATTCAAATTTTCGTTTCAATTATCATTCCTGAACTTAATGATTATATTTTGAACAGTAATGATGTTCTTCGAAGAAATGTTTGAAACAAAGTGACTTTTTACACCATGAACATCTTACTACAGCCACATTTGTGCAGCCTTCAATTTCACATTGTGTTTGAGATGACATACCAAAAGCGAATTCAACGGGATTTTCGAAATGCTCAGGTCGTTCTTCTATGTACCCACTTTTGAACCAGGCATATCGAAATAAATTTTCGTACCTCGGAGATGATAATTGATTATGTACTAGAGATTGCAGCTTGATTATATTATTTCGTAAATGTAGACTTAAATCATAATCAAGTAACATGACACTGTCTGAAAAATGTCTGACATAATTTTTCCAAATTCTAAATCCGAAGACATCAAGTGGCTGGATATTCCCTGTTGTTCCTTTCGGTATGATCATTGTAACAATTTCTTTGTTATGTGGTGTAACTTCCGTGACAACACTAGGGCAATGTCCACTCCATGAGTCTATTAAAAGCACACTTTTCTCACCGACATTTGGGAAGAACACTTCTTGAAGCCATACTTTGAAATGTTCTATAAATCAATATGTAAAAATTAATAGCACATCTATTTTTTATATTTGAATATTACATACCAACGTACCTGATGTAGCCTTGCCAGATTTTGAAACACTTATAAAAACATTGGGAGGTCGAAAAATGGTTCGTTCTACGATTGGCCCCAACCGCCCGGATGGCTCTTTTAAAATTATCAGAAGAGGTGACAACAATTTTCCTGCTGCTGATATTGTCGGCTGGATGGTGTAGCTATGGGTTGTCGCTGAAACGGATTGTACAAGGCATTCTACTTGTTTTGTACCTTCTTCTGTTAACGTTCGCCCTGAATGGACTTCTAATTGGAAACCACTTTGATCAGAATTATAAATATTTTCCAAGCCATATTCCTCAATTTTCAATTGAACTGCGGAGACAAATTTATTAGCATCGTTTTGTAATATGTCCTTTGATTCGAGAGTCTTTCTTGTCACGAATTTATTTATTTTTCTACTTGTTATTCGATGAACTTTTTTAAACTTTTTTATCCATGTTGGCGAAGCCCTGAAATGCAAATTCTCATGCCCAATCAATTTTTGGGCTTGTAATGCCCATCTCCGAAGATCGATATCGTGTACAATGAGACCTGCTTCTATGGCGCTTTTTAAATTATCGATTGTATATTCAGAAATGCGCGACAATTTTTCCTTGTAAGTTCCGCCTTTATTAATTTGTTGAGCCCAGCGCCTTAATTGGCGCACAGATTTAACGAGTTTAAATCGGTTTTGGACTGTTTCTATTTTCCTATTTTGTTTCGTTTTTGCACTTCTCCAGTACTCAACAGCTCTTTGTTTGTAGTCGTAGCTCAAATCTTCTTCATCGTCAGTACACGTTTCAGGGCTTAATGGAGATTCTCCAAGACCCCATTCGATGTCATTATCTTCGACAGGTTCTACTATGACATCTCTAAACGGTTCTTGAAAATCTAATGTCGTATCTTCGACGATTTCTAACTGATTGAACTCTGCCATAGAGGCCTTCAGAATTTCCGCGAAACTCTCTTTCAATTCCACTTCATTATTGTTAACAGGACTGTCAGGAATGTTCATTACCTCGAATGTAAGAAACAACAGTCTTATTACGTTCATTGGATTGATGGACATGTTAATAACAATACGGTATTCACGATAGCGGACACGATAATGACTGATCAACAGTCGAACAGCAACTTAACTTCTGGAATAATATAAAGTCAGTTTTACCTTTTTCATCTTGAGTGGGCGGTTTGATCTGACATCACCACGAAAACAGCATTTTTATTTGGTTTTCGGATATACCTCAAACATTAGCCTGAGCGAACTGGCTTTTTCAAGAATACTTGGGGTCGAGCCACTATAGCGGTTCTTGATATGAATAAGAATATGGCAAGGCATGAGCCAGCTTTGTTTACATTCTGGGCGGTGAATTGCTGATGCGACTCTTTTGATATTTGAGTTTTTTTTTTATTTTCGTAAATCGTTCAAAATAGAAACTTATATAAATAGAACGGATACCAACACTTCTTTATAAACGTGAAGCATGTCAGAAGGGCAGCGGATGTACATGCGAAATAAATATTATTTAGCATATAAGTCGATACGCAATGATAATGAGACCAATTGAATTGAATTTTATCATTTAAGTGCGCAAAATGACATTTGAGATTTTAGGGGTGTTTTACCCCCTTAATTTTTTTTATTCGAAAAATCTAGACACATTCACTATAATTTTTTTTTGCTTTTCAAAATGTTGGTTTTTCCATTGAAATCGAATGACAATTTTTCTTTTATACAAAAAATTATGAATGTCAGGGGGTGGTTCAGCCCCCTGCAGTAAGTAAGGGTGCATAAGAAGTTGAACATTATATACAGGTTATTTGACGTGAAAAACGTTTTGCAATTGGTTTCGTTACGATCGGTTGAGTGCTTCTATATGAAACACTCTACCAGATGCAAAACATGCCGAACTTTGGGGGTTGATTTCACGCCTTAAAAATAATTTTGAGCCAATAAAAATAATAGGTGGTCTTATTTTTCGATAAGCTACATTTTATAAAAAAAATATTGAAATCGGAAGGGGACAGTGCTCAAAATGAAATTTGACATTTTAAGGGTGTTTTACCCCCTTAATTTTTTTAATCTGAGAAAAACCCAAAAATACGTCAATTTTATTTTTTTTGCTCTGCAAAATGGCGTTTGTTTTATTGAAATCGGATTGCAAGTTTTTTTTATACAAAAGAATTCTGGATATTCGGGGGTGAATCATCCCCATGTAATAGGGGTGCATAAGAAGTTGAACATTATATACAGGTTATTTGACGTGAAAAACGTTTTGCAATTGGTTTCGTTACGATCGGTTAAGTGCTTCTATATGAAACACTCTACCAGATGCAAAACATGCTCAACTTTGGGGGTCGATTTCACCCCTTAAAAATAACTTTAAGCCGATAAAAAAAATTACGTGTCTCTTAATTTTCGATGGACTATAACATATATAAAAATTATCAAAATCGGAGGGGGACACCAAAGTACCTTTCCTTGTAAGACAAGGAAAAATCAAGGCTTAGACTAAAGATCATTGGCGTTGATTTTCCCTGCCCCAAATTTAGGGAAACGCCCTAAAAATTAAGTTTTAAATACCACTGCGCAAGGACAAGTCAGTCAGTTGCAAGGAAGGAGGATCGAGAGTTTATATCATAAGTGACGAATTATTGAAGGTTACATTATTGAAAAGTTGCATTTTGTAAAGTAAGTCTAAAACAAAGGACAAAGTTAAAATATATAAAACGTAAAAGTCAAAATTTGAAGAAAAGTGAAGTAAAGAGAAGAAGAAGATCTTCAACCACCAGCTGACTGATTTCATCTTCGCCAACTTTTATCTCAAGTAAGTAACACACATCAATTGTAATTCAAAGGAATTATTTGTTAAAATAAATTTTTTCTAATTTGTTAATTCAAATAAGTCTTGAAAGTTAATCTCCTCATCGAAGATCCCCGTTCAGTCTAGTAATCGAGAGGTTATGGCAAAAAGGGGAATGAGCTAAAAATTCCTTCTGTTATTGGGATAAAATTAATATAACGGAAGGGATTAAGCGATACATTCCGACGTCACATCTACTGGGGGCTCGTCTAACGGAAATAGTCTTTGATTGAGGAGACAATTACAGTAATGTAAATGAAAATAAATATCGGACAATCCAAAAGATTCTAAAGATAAACCAAATACATCTAAAGACGATCAATCTCGTTATTCGGTACGTAGTATATGTCAAGCATTATATCCAGAAGGATTACAACCATCCAAAAGAAATAAGAATTTTAAATTCCTAGGGGAATTGCAAGTCTGCATATATATGGAACTGAACAACCTCCTAGGGGAGGTTGTTCAGTTCCATATATATGCAGACAAGGGGGCAAAATCAAACCAATTGCATTCAATGCTTCATAAAAAGTTATGACTACTCGATTTTTTTCAGCCCTGAGGGGGTGAATAAGCCGAAGTTATAGGGGTTGAAAATGAAAAAAACGTTATAACAAATAGAATATGCTCGATATGGAAGTGAAAAAAATTGCGTAATTAACAGTTTCAAAAGTTAAGAGATACATGTTTTTGCATTTTTTGAAAAAATGCATCGTTAAGGGTGTACTACCCTTACATCCGAATACCTTTAATTTCTGTAGATACGTATTTTTTAAGTATCTATCTGCTAGAAAATATTCTTTTGGATATAGAACATATCGTGAAATTGTTTAAAAAGATTGTTATCAACATAAAAAGAATCCCTTGAAAATAATCGATAGAACATGATTCAGGCATTGCAGATAATGAAAATTCTTTTCTTGAGAGATCGAAAAGTAGCTTTTTTCGCGATTTTGTTTCAACCGAGTTTTTGATGTTTCATTAAGGGGACCGTATGGTCTAGAAATTTGAAAAAATCGATTTTTTTTTTTTTCGATATGTCGAAAGTATAGTATCTCAAGAATATACTGTGAAATTTTCATGCGGAAATTCTCAATATTACAGCTTCTACAGCCCATAACGCAGGTAGAGAGCGGTCCGCGCGCTCCTAACGGGTCTAGCGCTAACCGGTAACCTAATCGGAGCGCAGCAGCTGTCCCAATCCTTCTCCGAAAATATATACCTGTATATAGTACATACTATATACCTATATATACTTTTCCCTTCCCCGAAATATACCTATTGTCGAACATTTGTGAGGGAAACGGTCATTTCGCTTTCCCCTGACTTGATCAGTACAACGTTACGTTTTGACGAACCAACATCGAAAATTTTGAAATAAAATATCAGAAAATATGGATAGAAAGCAAGGCCGTGACTCTTCTAGACGACCATCTTCTGTAGGTCGCAAAAGATATTTCAAGGGCAATCGATTCACTATCGAAAATACTACTGATTTTACGAGCACGTCTGCGAAAAAATTAAAAGGCAATGAGGAATTGGAAGTAAACGTTAATCCTACTTTCAATTATTGCATCATCGAATTCAGCATGATATTTTTAACGTTGCAACAGTTGTTGAAGTGTAAAGATTGTAACGGTGCGGTCACTTTTAGCAAAAACGGACAACGTGGTCTAGGATTCAAACTCTCTGTGAAGTGTGAGTGTAAAGAAACTTTTATTTTGTCTTCGCCGTTAATTGATAAGGCATTTGAAATCAACCGTCGACTTGTTCTCGCCCTGAGAATGCTTGGAGTAGGATTTGAAGGCTTGAAAAATTTCTGCGGTCTCATGGATCTTGGACAAGGAATTTGTAAGAGTACATATTACGGCATCGTGGACAATATAAAAATTGCAGCTGAAGCCGTCGCGAAAATCGTTTTCCAAAGAGCATTGAAAGAAGAAGTCGAGTTGAATGTAAAAGCTGGGCGTCCCGCGGATGAACTTTCTGTGTCTGGTGATGGATCGTGGGCGAAACGTGGATTCTCATCGCTTCTCGGTATTGCCTCGTTAATAGGGAAATACAGTAATAAAATTTTAGATGTTGTCGTCAAATGCAGTATATGTCAAGCCTGCTCTCAATGGAAAGGCCAAGAGGATACGATTGAATATGAAGCGTGGTATCGAGAGCATGAAGATCACTGTGACGCAAATCATACCGGAAGTGCTGGCAAAATGGAGGTAGACGGCATCGTGGAAATGTTCAAGAGATCGGAAGAGTTGTACAACGTAAAATACGCGAACTATATCGGAGACGGCGACACGAAAACGTTCAAAGCCTTATTGGACACAAAGCCTTACGGGGATGATTTTTTAGTTTGCAAAAAAGAATGTGTTTTGCATGTTAAAAAACGTTTGTACAAACGTGCTGTTGATGCGAGAAAAAAACATGCACAAATAAAGAAAGCAACAAAGAAATTGACAGAAAAAGAAGAGGGAAAAAAGACACAGCGGAAATCGATAAATAAAACACCGAAGCGTCAACAATTGACGAATAAATTATTGCAAGAGCTGTCAACTTATTACGGTCTAGCAATTAGACGTAATTCAGATTCGACTGAAGGGATGAGAAGTGAAATATGGGCAGCATATTATCACAAAATTTCAACAGATGAAAATCCGCAACACTCGTACTGTCCTCCAGGTTCCGAATCGTGGTGCAAGTGGCGTCAAAGTGAGGCTGCAGGTACTTTAGACACCTACGAGCACCCACCTGCTCTGTGCGATGAAGCACAAGAGATATTAAAACCAATTTATGAAGAATTGACAGCAGAGACTTTATTGGAAAGGTGTATTGGCAGTAATACGCAGAACAATAACGAAAGTTTCAATGCTTGCGTGTGGCACCTTGCGCCGAAACATCTGTTTGCCGGAAAAAAAATCATTGATATTGCCACTCACATTTCCGCTTGCATATTCAATGAAGGATTTGCATCCCTATTGAAAATAATGGAGACCATGGGCATAACAATCGGGCCACAAGCGGAGCAACTAGCGCAAAACCGAGACGAGCTGCGAGTATCGAGCGCCAACCGTAGGAGCACGGACAACTCCAAAGAGGCTCGGACAGCTCGAAGAAATGAAAGGAGTGAGGAAATCTTGAATTATGAACGTTCCGAAGGAATCCTATATGGTGCCGGAATCGCGGATTAACTGTAAGTATTCAAAATTTGCTCAATTTTTGAAAATATCTGTACCTCAAACTTTAAACTCATTTATCTCGAAACGACTTTTTTCGGCACTGCGCAGGTGAAAACAAAAAAACTATTCAACCGAATCACTTGAAATTTGGATATGTTGTTCACAACATGTATGGCTATCGTCGGAACTACAATCATAATTTTATTTAAATAATTTCTTATTGTTTATACTAAAAAACTAGTGAAAAAAACCCGATTTTACGAATTTTTTTTCAAAAGCGCGCCATTTTGTCAATTTTTAATTTTTTCGATTTGTTCTAGTCCCGACCATAACTGCACTCTTTCTGATTAAGAATCTTCTTGAATTTTGTGTTTCAGATGAGTAGAAGTCTCGGATCGATCTTCACCGTCCGGGTCGGATTTTTCGAGAGGGTCGTCTTCAATGCCAATTATATGATAATAAACACTGTTTTTAAAATTAAAAAAAAATTTTTTTGTATACTTAATAAAGGTAGTAATAAACCCGAAAAGTTAAAACATCGATTTTTAAATTTTTTATGGCAAAAAAAAAATCGTGAAAATAGGTGAAATTTTCGTGCTCTAGACCATACGGTCCCCTTAAATCACTCTTAAAGAATAGAGGATGAATTCTTAACGTTATTTTCATTTTTTATACTGTTTTTTTTCTATCATTGAAAATGTCCTATAAAATAACGATGTGCACGATTCTAACCGTAATTATTGTCTGAAACAAAATTTTAAAAAGATTATTAATTTACATGTGTGTCACTATTTTGCTATGGAGGGTTTATTTTTATTTTTATTTCTTTATTTTTTATTATCAAAAAACTGTTGAAAAAATCGGCTAAATCCGTTCTCGTTTTGTTAGAGAAAAAGAAGTTTATTATACACGTGACGTTTGTTGTTACAATCACGTAGCAGTAAATGAACTGATATGTTTTATCATTTCGAACCTTACTTTGTATATGTTCGTTAGCCCTGCTTATTAGCTGTCTAATTCTTCGAGTTGATATTCCACTTCACCTATCATTGAAAGAAGTTTCAAAATACGTTGATAAGAAATATATAACTGTTATCTGCCTCTGCCTCTCTTATTTGACATATGATGGCCTGTGCTACGCTTATAAGTCGCGTTCTTCAGAAATTGCTTCAATTCGATAAGTGCGAGTTAGAAGGAATTTATCTCGTGATAAAATAATATCAACAATCAAAGGCGTGTATAGCTCTGTGTTTTGTTTGCAATCAAAAGTTGTTAAAAGTTCCATAAGTTAAGAAATAAAGTGTGTTTATTATCAAAAATTAAAGTGAATCCGCTTAATGTGATACGATTAGTTTTGGCATATTTTCGAGCCCTAAATATACCTGAAAGCCCCATAAATAATGATGAAATGCAATTAAAAGAAAGCATTAAAAATATATTAACGAATGCTATGCAAGATTACATGGGCGTCGAAACAATCGTAGAAGATTCATTATATTTCCAAGAACCTTACAAAGATTGGGATATGAAAATAGTAGAAGACGAAGAATGGGGATCGGCAATCAATGATCCGGTACTACCCCCGGATGTTTGTACTATTGATGATGAATCTGTTTCGTACGAGTATAAATCGAGGGCAGTCAACTATTGGAGAAGTGGCAAAACTAAAAAT
This sequence comes from Rhimphoctona megacephalus, assembly GCA_963989365.1. Taxonomy (NCBI): domain Eukaryota; kingdom Metazoa; phylum Arthropoda; class Insecta; order Hymenoptera; family Ichneumonidae; genus Rhimphoctona; species Rhimphoctona megacephalus. Next base: position 47,134 of record CAXDIM010000174.1, on the reverse strand, counting down.
TTGAGCCTATCAAGCGTTAAACAAAAATTTAGAAAAGTACAATCAGTGGCTCAATTAAAACGATGGGCTAAATATTTAAATAAAGGTGGAACTTATAAAGAAAAAATAGCTAGAATTTGCGAGTAAACTTTAGCCAATTTTAAAGCTGCCGTTGATGCTGGACTTACGGTGCATGGCATCGACTTGAAAAAATGGGCAATGCAAGCACAAAAAGAAATCGGTCAAGAAGATGTCCGTTTTAAGGCGTCAGATAAGTGGGTACACTCATTTAAGAAAGCTCATAGGATTGTTTCCAGAAAAATTAGTAAATTTATCACAAAAAAAGTATTGAAAATGCAGACAATCTGCGAAAGCTTGCTGAACAATTTGTTTCTGAAGTGAAGAACGATATAGAAGAATATGGGTTATCGAACGTCTACAATTCGGACCAAAGTGGTTTCCAATTAGAAATGCATTCTGGAAGAACATTAGCGGTTGAAGGAGAGAAACAAGTTGAATGCCTTGTACAATCAATTAATTCTACAACACATAGTTATACGATTCAGCCCACTATAGCAGGTGACGGAAGGCTTCTTTCTCCGCTATTCCTGGTTTTGAAAGAGCCAAGTGGTAAATTTGGTCCAATAGTGGAATCGTCACTATTCAGACCAGAAAACGTTTACACAGAAGTATCGAAATCTGGAAAACTCACTTCAGGCAATAATAAAAATTATTTTTTTAGAGAATTCCTTATATTGACACATAAGATGCTGTTTATTTCTTGCAACGAAGCAAATTGAAAAATTAATTCATACTTTCAGAACATTTTAAAACCTGGCTACAAAATGTCTTCTTCCCCCAAGTTGGTTCAAACAGTATTTTATTAATTGACTCCTGGACTGGACGTTGCCCTCGAGCTGTTGACGAAGCGAAACTTCGGGATAAAAATATAAAATTAAGAAAAATACCGCAGGGTACAACGGGAAAGATTCAACGTTTGGATGTTTTTGGCTTCCGGATATGGAAAAATTATGTGAAACATTTTTCTGACAATGTCATATTAACGGATTATGATTTAAATTTGCATTTACGAAATAATATAATTAAGCTTCAGTCACTTGTTCACAACCAATTATCATCTCCACGATATGTAAACTTATTTAGGTATTCATGGTTCAAAAGCGGTTATAATGAATGGCGACCGAAGAATTTTGAAAATCCTGTAGATTTTAGTTTTAAAACTTGCAAAGCGCATTGTGATGTACCCGTATATCAAATTATTGCTGTTGTTAGGTGTTCATGGTGTAAAAAATCATTATGTTTCCAACACTTTTTTGACGATTTCCACTATTGTAAAGAATATAATGAATAATTTCATTTGTCAATCAAAAATACATCGGTACAAAATACAGCATATAAAATATAATAAAAACAATGATACAATAATCAGAAATATTAATATGGTAACAATGTGATTGAAAAGAATTTTCATTATCTGCGATACCTAAATCATATGCTGTAACGATTATCAAGCGACTCGGTAGAGTCTCGGGACAAGTACATTGACAGCTCTGTCGTCTGCTGGCCCGAGGCTCGCCGAGACTATACTTTCTCGAAACAAAACTTTTCGCGGTGGTGGGGGTAAAATTGGCACATCATTTTGTTCGTTTTCGAAGCTCACGAGTCATTTGAGGCCTTGAAAATTGAACTGGAGATTCATTAAGAAATTATCTTTCGAATGAGCCCAAATTTAGCACGATCGGTGACGTAAATGCTGAGAAAAAACTTTGCACGGACTCAAAATCACGCAAAAGTCACACACATTCAAGAATTAGACGTGTCTGTATACAACACCAAAGCCGGCTGAAAGTGTCTCTCGAATTTCTGATTGGTTCATTCTGACGACACCCATATATATATAACACTATCAAAGGCCTCATGTCCTCGCGGCTAACTTCACGGCGCTGTCGCAGACCGACGTCACATGAGACTTCCTCCACCTCGTCGCTATATATATATATATACCGAACCGCGGAAAGTTTGACAGGTCGAGTGTTGTTATTATCTCTGAATAAAACGGTTCACCGTGGTGGGAGTAAAAACTGAAATTCATTTTCTTTAATTACGAAGCTCAGGAGACATATGATGATTTGAAAATTGAACTGGAGATTTATTATGAAAAAATACTTCGATTGAGCCTTAAATCAGCACGATTAATGCCGTATTTGCTGAGAAAAAACTTTGCACAGGCTCAAGATTATGCTGACATCGAAGTATTGGCATGTCTGTATACGACACGATGAAAGGCCTCTTGACGCCTTCCGAGCTTGTGATTGGCCATTCCGTTTCATCTTTCTCTACCTATACCACGCAAAGTCTGAACGGAGTTTTCGAAGTGAGAATGAGTGCTTATACGTGAGACGTGTTTGTGGATAAATTCGGGAAAAAAATTATTTCGCGATCTGTGAATAAATAAATAGTTCGAAGTACCCATACCGCGAAAAGTCTGAACGGAGTTTTCAAAGTGAGAAGTTCTTATGCGGGACGTGTTGTGGATAAATTCGGGAAAAATATTATTTCGCGATCTATAAATAAATTTATTCACAAATCGCGAAATAATTTTGGATCGTACGCGTACGATCCAAAAATGATTTCTTTAATACAAATTCAATGACAGCAATTTAGAGTTTCATTCAAATTCACGTATTTTTTATTTTTTTCCCCCTTTCGATCGCGACTAATTAGAATCTCGTGGCTTAAACAGTATTGAAAATATTAATCTTTATTCACGAACATTTGTGAGGTTATAAATATCGAGGTTAGGTTCAATCGACTCTTGGTTACAGCAATAATAAGAAAGTGATGGTGTGAAAATAGTGAAGTGCTTTTAATCAACTTTCGAACAGTGCTGAAATGAATATGTATTTTTTTATTATTGTTAACCCTGCAGTTTTTATTTTCCACATTTAACTCTGCGACGGAAACGAAAGCGATCTCTTTTCTCTTTCGCGATTAAATGTTCCTCGTATAAGATTTCTTGAGAAATCGTTCTTTTCGTTTCTTTGATAAATATGAAATAGTGTACGTTGAACTGTTAATCATGATTGGTGTGAATCGATGTAAATTTGGAAAAGGAACTCTATAAAACTAATAATGAGTGTCAAAAAAATGTATATGGCAAAGTTTGTTATTATCATGCCGAGTTTTGAGCAGTGTTTAATAAATATTTTTTTTTAACTGTACACCGTTGACAATTTATTTTATTGGTCCCTTTCCTCTTTATTATAAAATGTTCCTCGCTGGCCATAATAAGATTTGTACATCATAAAAAGTTCCTTGCATGATAATTGTTGGTCCATTTCAAAAGATTTTCGACGTCGTTTTTCTATCCAAAATATGGTGTAGAATCATCTCGCGTTTGATGAATTAATAGACAAATACTCTGTGAACCTGCATCTGGATATATATGGATGTCTCTGGATGATAACCGTAGTAAGTAATGATATATCTTTATGTGAAAATGGCTTGTATAATATATCCTTATGTCTAAAGACTATGGCGGTATATAGCCCGTATCCTGGTATTATCAAAATTTGTATCTTCGGATTGCAACGAATACCTATAGATTCTAAAAATTCTGTGAAGCGACTAATGTTCCAAGTATTTCCACTTCTTGGCTCCAATTGTAGCATTATGAATTGAACATTTTGTTATGAAAATTCTTCGGTTGCTCATTTGTCAATGGGATCAAAAATATTGTCTTTGGAACACCATGGATATATGCGATATTTCAGAATTTTGTTTGGCTCAATATGCTCTATATTTTTTCACATCCCCGCTTTAGTTGTAGCATAATGAATTTTAAAAAATTATTTCAGAAAGTCTTCCAATGTATTTTTTCTGACATTATCAAAATTTATATCTTTGGATTGCAACGAATGCCTACAGACTTAGGAAATTGTGTGAAGCGACAAATGTACCAAGTATTTCTACTTTTTGCCTCCGATTTTAGCATTCTGAATTGAAAATTTTGTTATGAAAATTCTTCCGCTGCTCATTTGTCGATGAGATCAAAATTATTGTCTTTGGAATGCCATGAAAATATGCAAAATTTCAGAATTTTTTTTGGCTCAATATGCGCTCTATTTTTTCACTTCCCCACTTTAGCTGTATTATGAATTTTGAAAAATTGTTTCAGGAAGTCTTCCGATGTGTTTTTACTGATATTATCAAAATTTGTATAATTGAATTGTAATGAATACCTACAGACTTCGAAAATTCTGTGAAGCGACAGATGTGCCAAGTATTTTCCCTTTTGGTTTCGATTATGGCATTAGGAATTGAAAATTTTGTTATGAAAATTCTTCGACTACTCATTTGTCGATGGGTTAAGAATTAATGGCTTCAGAATGCCACGCATACATGCAAAATTTCAGAATTTTGTTGGGCCCAATGTGCGCTACGTTTTTTCAATTCCCTAATTTAGTTGTAGCATAATGAATTTTGAAAAATTGTTTCGAGAAGTCTTCTGATGTTGTTTTACTGATATTATCAAAATTTATATCATTGGATTACAACAGATACCTACAGATTTTGAAAATTCTGTAAAGTAATAAATGTACTAAGTATTTCCACATTTTGGCTCCGATTGTTGGATTATGAATTAAAAATTTTGTTATGAAAATTCTGCGGTTGCTCATTTGTCAATGGGATCAAAATTATTGTCTTCGGAACGCCATGAATATATGCAATATTTCAGAATTTCATTTGGCTCTATTGAGCTATATTTTATCACTTCCCCACTTTAGTTGCAGCATAATAAATTTTGAAAAATTGTTTCAGGAAGTTTCAGGAAGGATGTGTTTTTAACGATATTATCAAAATTTGTATCATTGAATTGCAATAAATACGTATAGAGTTTGAAATATCTGTGAAGTGACAAGTGTGCCCAATATTTCCACTTTTAGGCTCGAATAGTGGCATTATTAGGACTTGAACATTTTATTATGAAAATTCTTCGGTTGCTCATTTTTGGATGGAATTAAAATTTGGCTTCGTAAAGCAATGGCTACATGCAAAATTCATAAACTTTATTGAGCCCAATGTGTGGTATGCTTGAGTTGTGGCATGATTAATTAAAAAAATTGTTAGAAAGTCTTTGGTTCTTTTTTTTCTGGAAGTGTAAAAATTTGTTTCATTGGAACGCAAGGTATACTTACAATCTTTGGAAATTTCCTGAAGCAACATGTGTGCTCAGTATTTCTACTTTTTGGCCCCTATTGTGGCACAACGAATTGACAAATATTTTCAAAAAGATTTGCTCTACGGATGCTCTGGTTGTGATGGTACGAAAATTTGCACGTAGATAATGCAACTGGTCCAACTCAACTCGATCCATTTTCTTGGGCATAGTATTAATCTAAGTTTGCCCGCTTTGTTGAATTTATTGTTTTAAAATATCCATAACATACTTTGTGAACTTTTCAAAATTCAAAGATAATATTAAAATATCTGTAAGTTCTAGTTTTGAGGCTTTCACAGCCATTATTATTATAAATGGTATTTGCAAATATCATAATTTCACCTTGTTGATAAAAATAGGAATGAAGAAATGCATAAACTTTTTTTACAATGGATTCGATACGTTTTCTATCCAATTACGTAAAACTGGTTCTTTGATGTTTCATATTTATCTAGAGCGAAAAATTTCGGAAAAAAATCTGCCTTCCATTTCTATCGTCGGGATAATTTTTTCGTTGATATTTACATGAATCCAAGTAGTACTGCGAGTTGTTCTACTTGGATTCATTAAAATCTTAACGAAAAAATTATCCCGACAAAAAGATGCGATATTTGGTTCTCAATAACCCAGATCAATACGCATAAAATGAATGACTTTTTACGTACCGAGATGAAACCAATGTGGACGAATATTTATTCACATCACATTTTATGGTCGATTGCCGGAATTACGTTTACGATAATTGCTTTTATCTCCTGTAATTAATTCAAAAAATTGTAGGACCTTCAAAGCTCATAACCTTTATTGAGCAAATTGATTACAAACTTTGGAAATTTCCTGGAGCAACATGTGTGCTCAGTATTTCTACTTTTTGGCTCCTATTGTGGCATAACGAATTGAAAAATATTTTCAAAAAGATTTGCTCTATGGATGCTCTGGTTGTGATGGTACGACAATTTGCACGAACATAATGCAACTGGTACAACTCAACTCGATCCATTTTCTTGGGCACAGTACTGATCTAAGTTTGCCCGCTTTGTTGAATTTATTGTTTTAAAATATCCATAACATACTTTCTCTACTTTTCAATATTCAAAGATAATATTAAAATATCTGTAAGTTCTAGTTTTGAGGCTTTCACGGCCATTATTGTTATAAATATCAAAATTTGTATCAAAATTTGTATCATGGGAATGTAGCCGATACCTACAAACTTTTAACATTTTATGAAGCGACATGTGCACCAAGTATTTCCACTTTCTGTCTCTGATTGTGGCATTATGAATTGAAAAATTTGTTACCAAAAGTCTTCTGCTGCTCATTTTTGGACGGGATTAAAATTTCTGTCCTCGCAACGCAATAGATACATCCAAATTTTCTGAACTTTATTGAGTTTAAAGTGTAGTATGTTTTTTCACTTTTCATACAAATACAACAAGGAAATACTGCTATTTAATATGTTTCTTTGATAAACACAAATTCAAATTGCTACAAATTCTATGGAAGAGTTCTGACTGCTCTAATCTTGCCCTCAAAAGCTTTGTAAATTTTTGTATCGGACTCCCAGTTCCCGACTTATTTTAGCCTGATTCCAGAAAGGTAAATCGAAATGTCAAAACAATTTGACTGGCTCGAGAATAAAAATATGCCAAATTGAAAATTCCAAAACACGTGCCCCTTTATTTCATGGGGAAAAAACCAAACTCGAAGTAGAAGGGGTCAGGGTTTGGAAATGAAAAAGCGATAATTTCCGAATATAACCTTTTTCTAATCTATATAAAGCGAGATGTTCGAAAAGAACGAGAAAAAACGAATCATATCATGCATAAAAATCCCCCTCGTGGAAAAAACCTGGACAAGTACATTTGTTGACCGCCTTTCCCATATTTTTCCACGAATATACATACACTGCAAAAATCTTTTCTCGCAAAAATCCCTGAGAAAATCAAATCCTATCAGATAGTAAGAAAACAGACCACTCTCAAAAAATGTTTCAAATAAATTCAAATCACACAAAACAAAATGAGTTAATCCTCGCGAAAAGCTAAGGTTGGGTTTCGCAAAAAGTTATAAAATAAATTGAGTTATCCTAAATTATATGTGGCCAAATATGGGAGGCTTTATCGTGTGCCAAAATCTTTAAATAGTGTTGAATGTTGATGGAGAAAATAATCAAGTTCGAAAATGCAGTTGTTTTACCTACCCGAATGAAAATAACAACTCTGTATCAATAAGAGTCTGAAGCAAAAAAAGATTGCAAGCGAAAAAAAATTAGATGAAAAAGAATTTCGGCCGGAGTACTTGGCGAGGTTGTCACCATGACCGAAACATTATGTAAATTAAGTGAAAAAACATTCGTCAAGTACTTCAGCCGAATTTTTTTTTAATCTAATTTTTTTCTATGTTTTATGAAACAATTTGTAAGTCAAAGACGATGCATCATATTCTTCCGTCATTTCATCTTCGAAAGAATAATAATTCTGAGGCTCCTGACAGTAAAGTTAAATCCTAGCCAAAAACAGCATAAATGCTGTGAAAAAAGCTGAGACAAGTACATTTATACCCCCCAAATAATCATTCCAATTAATCCCCCCTACCACCCAGCGCCAAAATACCGATCCCCACCAAAATTTACAAAAACCCGTCTAAGTCGTTCATGCAAAGATCTCCGCACAGAAATCCTTTCTAAAAACCAACTCATCATACAAAGTTTTATGAGTAACCGCTCTCATTATCTTATCAAATTAAGTCAAATTGTACAAAGGTGATAATTTCATTCTCGTAAATGTTGTGAGTTTACAAAAAGTTGATAAATAAATAAAGATCTACTAAAGTATATATGATCAAGTACATGGGATTTAATTATGTTTATAAAATCTTCAATTATGTTCATATGCCATTTCTCTAATTAATGCTTTATTACAATGAATTATTATCCTATGACTTGGAACTACAAGGGCTTTAAAAAAAAATACAGAATTGCATTAGCCTGCGTGAGCTTGAACGCTGCCACACTTTCATTTGTAATACTTGTAGTATAGTTTTATTGGTAACCAATTGATAAAAGTTTACTATCGTACGTAGAGCGGATACGCACAGAGTACTTGTCCGGCCCGAAAATTTTTCGACTAGTCAGCGAAAAATATGCTTTTTTGTTCACGGTAAATTTTTCAACCACTCCGAACATTCGGATCTCCTGACGCAGATTTGAATCTTACCCGCCTTGGAATGCAATCAATTGATGACCGCTCTTACATGGCAGGCTTATTCTGTTTTGTAAAACCTGTTGTAGTAAAAACCGGTGTAAAAGTGCGTGTAAATTGTACTGGATTACTTATTTCGGGTGTACCGTTTAGACGCTCTGTAACTTCAGTTTTCCCCCGGATGTTACAAAACCGGAATAAACGTGCCGTGTATTAACGTGAGATATGCTCCACACGAGCATCAATTCATCGATAACAATTGGTTAAAGGAAAGGAGGATAATTTGGGATACAAAACAATCCGCATATTGTGATTCCAAATTAGCTGTGTTTACTTTACTAGTTAATGCCAAAATGTATGGTAGATTAATGTTGACTTATGTGACAAATTTTATGAAAAATTTTTGGGGCCGGACAAGTACTCTGTGCGTATCCGCTTTACGTACGATAGTAAACTTTTATCAATTGGTTACCAATAAAACTATACTACAAATATTACAAATGAGAGTGTGGCAGCGTTCAAACTCACGCAGGCTAATGCAATTCTGTATTTTTTTTTAAAGCCCTTGTAGTTCCAAGTCATAGGATAATAATTCATTGTAATAAAGCATTAATTAGAGAAATGGCATATGAACATAATTGAAGATTTTATAAACATAATTAAATCCCATGTACTTGATCATATATACTTTAGTAGATCTTTATTTATTTATCAACTTTTTGTAAACTCACAACATTTACGAGAATGAAATTATCACCTTTGTACAATTTGACTTAATTTGATAAGATAATGAGAGCGGTTACTCATAAAACTTTGTATGATGAGTTGGTTTTTAGAAAGGATTTTTGTGCGGAGATCTTTGCATGAACGACTTAGACGGGTTTTTGTAAATTTTGGTGGGGATCGGTATTTTGGCGCTGGGTGGTAGGGGGGATTAACTGGAATGATTATTTGGGGGGTACAAATGTACTTGTCTCAGCTTTTTTCACAGCATTTATGCTGTTTTTGGCTAGGATTTGTCGACTTTTTGTATGGAATTCATAGCTTGTTAATTAAACATGTCAATATTGTGTACGTACTCGGGTATGAAATTCATAGCCTGCCAATTAAACATGTCTATATTATGTGTGTATCTGAGTGATGCAAAAGAATTGACATTTTTTTCGGCATTGCAGCAAAATATGGTAACATGTTATCAAAAAGTGATTCTCTCAAGAATTGAATCCTGAATCAAAATTTTAGAGGTCGCTCAATCGATTTTTTAACGATTTCGGCTAAAAATGGATACATGATCGAATTTCGAGCTGGTGTATATTCGGACTAAAAATGCAATGTGAAATATTGATCTAAGAAGTGTTCAAGTGAATTCAATCTTCGTAATTAACCGTCAATACTTATAAAATTATTAGATTACTTAACGGGGTCATCCCATGTGACAGCTATTTTTTTTCGCTTTTTTGGGATTTTTTTTGATGAACCATTAAAACACAATATCTTTGAATTTTTACCACACATTTATTAAAATTTTTACAGTTCCTCAGAATTTTATCAAACAAAAATAACGAGTTGAATCGCTTTTACACCGTTCGGAAGACACTCATGTGTTGGTTGACGGCTGCCATGATTCCGGAGGTTTTGCTCATCTGAAATCAAAAAATCAAACGGCATTTTAATTTGTAGATCTGAGATTATCGCTAGAAATTTAATTTGTAGATCTGAGATTATCGCTAGTAAAGTAAAAATATCGAAAATTGAATTTTTGGCATGGTTTTAAAAGTCGAAAAAAACGACGAAACTCGGAACTTAACATTTAAAAATGTGCAAAAAATTCAATTTTCGATATTTTTACTTTATTCTAGTTCCAGCGATAGCCTCAGGTCCACAAATTAAAATGCTGTTTGATTGTTTGATTTTAGATGAGCAAAACCTTCGGAATCATGGCAGCCGTCAACCAACATATGAGTGTCTTCTAAACGGTGTAAAGTTGATTCAGCTTGTTATTTTTGTTTGATAAAATTATGAGGACTGTAAAAATGTTAATAAATGTGTGGTAAAAATTCAAAGATAGCGTGTTTTAATGGTTCGTCAAAAAAAATTCCCAAAAAAGCGAAAAAAATAGCTGTCACATGGGATGACCCCATTAAAACGTACAGTAGTTCTGAGAAGATACGACGTATAAAAGAACGACGAACAAGTAAAAACTTGACTTTTTTTAATTTTGTAAAAAAAAATTTCAAAAAATATTGCACCGAATCATGCGTGCCAACAGATCAACGGATCGGAAAATATTCCATAAAAAATAATGCCGAAGAAATACTCCAATAGCATCAGAATGCACCGAAAGTTTTTAAATATAAGTAATCATAACGAAACGAGATTTTGAAACAAAAAAATATACGTACAAAATTTCGAGAGCTAAAGTTTGACTGGAAAAAATAATTTTGGCCGAAGTACTACGCGAGTTTTTTTTAATGATATTTATTGATTACGAATTAAATCTCATGAGCAATAGATAAAAAAAAATTGGTGAAGTACTTATGACATTTTTTTTTCTCAAATCAAATATCTTTTCGCTCAAAATTATTTGGCATCGCCTGATTCCGTTTTGTGTTGCAAGTGCAAAGTGCACTCTAGGGTGGTTTAAAACCACATATAATTCAAACCTAGGGTGATATCATACACCATTCTCTCAGTTATATAAAAAATGAAGAGAATGGTTTCCTAATAAACTTTATTGTTGCATGCAAGAGACATTTTATGGTTAAAGAGAAGGGCACTGTTTTCGACTCCGTTCTAGAATTTACGTTCGGAAAAATGAATTGTTGGGGCTAAAGTTAATAAAAAAAATTATTTATAAAGGTACTGTTCAAAAGTTTATTTATTAAATTACACTTTATTTTTGCACTATCACTCTTCTATCTATATATATAAAAGTTACTTTAACCAAAACTGAAACTGACCGCGATCTTTATAACCTCACAACTGTTCAAAGATATCAAATATTCACCGAATACGAGTTTATCATACACCATTCTCTTAGTTATAAAAAAAAAAAAACAAAGAGAATGGTTTCTGAATAAACTTTATTATTGCATTCATGGAACATTTTATGGTAAAAGAGAAGAGGCACCGTTTTCGACTCCGTTCTAGAGTTTACGTTCGGAAAAATGGATTGTTGGGGCTAGGGTTAATAACAAAAATTATTTATTTAGACACTGTTCAAAAGTTTATTTATTGATTTAAACTTTATTTTTACACTATCACTCTTCTACCGATAATATAATAAAAGTAACTTTAATGAAAAGTTGAAACTGACCGCGATCTTTATAACCTTACAACAAAGATATTAAATGTTCACCGAATAGGCGTTTAAAGTCCTGATCTCGAATATGTCTAACCAAAAATAAAATTATCTGCTTTCACACTCGCGATTTTTATAATCTTACTTTTCAACCCCACAACTATCACTAGTATAACCGCGATCTTTTTTCGAAACTCACAGCTGTCACTCTTACTTATTCATCCTGAAGAAAAGTCTTTGACGGTCACATCAACGAACACAGTCTCGCATATCACCAGAAAATTTCTAGTTATAACTAGTGTCACTAGACAGCAACCGCTAAACGTCAAAAAATGTATGCGAAAAATGCCACCTTTTTTGATGATTTGGAAGGATGAAATATTAATATTTCCAATATGCGTTAGGCTACAGGGTTCTAAATAGTCACGATCGAAAGAAAAAAAAAGAAAAAAATACGTGAACTAGCAACATCTTTTAAAGTGTTGTAATTAATTAAATATCGCTGAAACAATTTTCGAAAACCGTTCGAAACCGCTCTGCTTGCTGTAATGTAGAGACTCTAGTAGCGACTCGTCTTCGCCATCTTATAATATACGTAAATGTACTTGTCTCGAGTCGCTACCACGACTCTAGATGTATTCAAAAAATAAACACTGTAATCATCCATGTTTTTTTTCTTTATTTAGTTTTCTGCTCGATTTTCGTCACACACAACTGAATTTTTGGCTTTTGTCACTATAATTTTTTCTCATAACCGTCTCTATAATTTTTTTCAACCTCATAACCATCACTATTAACCTGAACCCTGATGACTCTAAACATCAACTTTCACACCCGCGATCTTTATAAAATCATTTAATCTTATGACTACCCGCGATCTTTATAACCTCATTTTTCTCACGACTATCACCATTAATCCGCGGCCGCGATCTTTATAACTTTTTTCATTTCAACAGCTGTCACTGTTATTATTAAAAAAGATATGAAACGGTCGGCGGTCACATCGACGAACATACTGTTACATATCACCAGAATATTTCTAGTTACAACCAGTGTCACTAGACAGCGACCGCGAAACGTCAGAAAATGTGTGCGAAAAACGCCACCCATTTTTCATGGCACGGAAAAATAAAATATTAATATTTACAATATGCGATGGGCTACAGAGTTCTAAATAGTCACGATCGAAAGAAAAAAAAAATAAAAAATACGTGAACCAGCAACATCTTTCAAAACGCTATAATTAATCAATTATCGCCGAAACAATTTTCGGAGATTTTAAAAAACCATTCGATCCAACTCTGCTTGCTGTAAAGAGTCTAGTAGCGAAACATGTCTTTGTTTTTATAGCATTTTAAATGTACTTGTCTCGAGTCGCTACCGCGACTCTAGATCAATCGCAAAAACCTTTATAAAAGTAAAAAATGAACGCCAAGTATTAAAAGACGCGACCTTAGTTATAAAATAACCATTTAATATTTTTTCTGTTATTATATTACAATTTTTACACCTCGAAAAAACCAAACAAAAAATGTTTATACTTAATTTCCAAAAAAATAAGTAAATATCAACATCCATTTCTCTTCCGTAATACTGAAAAGGGTACTCCACCCCAAAAACAATGAACAAACATACTAGAAAAATTTTGGCATTCATTATCGAATAAATACCTATTTACATGTTTTATTTTGTTTTTGTCTTGATATGTGATGAGTACATAGAAAAAAGATCTAGTTGTAAATTGTTGCCGATGATTGAAAAAAAAAATGAAATCATTTCAACGTAGCCAAGAATGGTGAATGAATTACGAGTTTCGGAATGGAATCATGTACATCATGAAAATTGACCTGCTAGAGGATTTTGTCACCTCAAGGGCTTCAAAAAAAATTCTGCGTATATAAAAAAAATGTTGTTCTGCTTGTATGCTCGCTAAGCACTAAGAATGTACAACACAATTCCACAGAGAATAATACAAAAAACAATTACATATAAATGCGCAAATACGTGTACAAATGCACGCGTTGTATTTACACGTATGTACCGCACTAATTCACTGCAAATACTACACACAAACTTGGCGTGCATGGTTTTCAAATTACAGCTCAGTGAAGGAACGCTCCATCCATCTGTATATTGAGCGAATTCAAATCACTGTAAAAACCAAGTGTGTTATTCAAACACACATTGGGTGTGTTCTGTGCGTAACGCCATAAGCAATCGACGTTGAATGTTGCGTATCATACAAGGCCATTCTGCAATTCGCAGAAGAATTGATTTTCTTATAAATTTCTGATGGCGAAAAGCAACGCGTGCAACGAAAAGCACCTCCAATTTGATTTTCACTTGAAGGAGCAATTGAAATAAAAAGTTATGGGCCGTACAAGTACTCTGTGCGTATACGCTCAACGTACGGTGGTGAACGTTCATCAAATTATTACCAATCAAACAAAACTGTGCTATCATGTACAGACATAAATTAAAGTTTTTTTTTTAACATTACAAAAGCATGGGATCTTATGCGAAACTTCCTGTTCCTGCTTGTTTTTCGTTATTTTAGCCATGGCGCGGGCAATGTTGTTTCATTAGGTCATAAAAGTAAATGCTATTTAGCAACATTGGTCGCGCCATAGCCAAAACAAAAGTAGCTACTCGACTTAGGAGATCCCAGAAGCAATGCACCAACTGCATGCCCTACGTTGCCGGTACGTCCATATTGATATCTTCTCCGTCACCAAAGAAATACTTGTCCTAGTACTGATATCATAAATTTTACTGCTACACGTAACTTAGATGTCTACCTTTTTTCATTTTTTTCTAGACTATTGATACTTCTTACACACCAATTATAAGTGGTATTTTTCTCATCTTGATAACGCTGATTTTTTAATGTTTTGATTCTTGTTTTGTTCTGTGGAAATAAATTCAAAATAACATTTATTGTGAAGTCTGGTTTTTTGGCCGGATATTTTGTGATCTATATGTTTGGTTTCCCTCCGGGATATGAATAAAATTAGTAAAGATTTAAAAAAAAAATTTAAGTGGGGTTTTGGATTTTTTGTGATATCATAGGGAAACGAGGGACCACCAATGTACTTGTCTAGGTTTTTTTCCCCCGGGAGGGGATTTTTGCTATTTAATAGTATTTGCGAAAAACTTAGACGAACACGGAAAAAGAGTACATGAATTAATGCAAATATTAAACTACGGCTTTCAGACCACAATCAAATGGTTCATTAGAACGGTCACATCATGTGTCACAACCGACGTAAAATTTTGTTTTCTTTCCTTTTAGTAATACGAACTAACCATGAAAACTCGAGCCTTTGCGCGTCTTCATTCATAAAACCTTCAACTCAACGTCTTGTAGTAGCTCTTAGTATTTAGGCCATTCTGACACACGCCACACACACAGATGTATCACTTACTCGACTTCCTGTAAACACCAACAAACCGGCGAGTGCTCCCCTAGGCCGAAGCGCATCGGTCATAAATCTAAGGCCCTAGCAACAGCCCTCCTGCCTACGCACAGAAGACGCCGCATCTATTCCCCTTGCTCTTAGCTTCTAAGAAGCAAAGGCTTAAAAACAACTCCAAATAAGGAAGTTTCCTACATTCTTTGCCGAATCTGGTCCTATAAAAGGCGCGATTTTCCATCGCGCGGTGCATTCCGTTCCGTACCTAGGTCGCGTTTATACTGTTAGCAGTAGTTCGGTTGTCATTCGGTTAGCCGTCTTATATATTTTATCTCTGGTCGAACTCCGGGTCTTCTGTAGAAGAGAGCGAGTCGTGTCCAGAAGTCAAAGTCATAAAGAATCAAAATCAAGATTCGGATTTAGAATATTTTCCGATTTATTCCATTTAATTCAGATTTGGACTTAGAATATTTTCAATCATTCCGCGTAACTCAACAAAGGACAAGTAAGCTACGACCAATCAAGATTTCCAAAGACACCTCTCCGGTAAAGTTCTTAATATTTTATTATACCAAGTTTGTATTCACCAATTGTATTTTACTAACATTATATTTGGTACTACGAATATATAGAGAATCCTAGATCCCTCTATCTATTCTCATTGTATTTTTACTAACATTTTATTTTCATTAAAGAGTGTATAATGAATCCTAGATCTCTTTATTCACAACCTTTAACACCCTTTCCTCAGTCGCAACCAGATAAAGCAAGGCTTCTCGAGGTCTATCAGCGTGCGCCCACCATACTCCTAGGAGTATATCTATATAAACGCTCTGCGTATAATACTGCATGGAAAAGTCTATGGGACATAGCGTTTGCCGCTCGACGCTCAAATACCCAAACCTTTCCTTCACGCCCCTCCGGACGTAACACATGTATTAGGCGAATATCTAAAATAATATGTGAGTAAAGAAAAAGAATGGGACGAATGGCTAGAACTCGCCACGTTCTCATACAATACTTGTGTCCATGAAGGCACAAAATACACACCGTACGAAGTTGTTTTCGGAAAAGTTGCTCGAGTACCTACGAGCAAACCTTTACACGATTTAGATCGACTTGCAACATATGAGAATTATATCACAGACTTGGTACAAAGATTAACGAATATTAGGAAACTTGCTTACGAAAATTTGATTGATTCAAAACATAAATCGAAAGAATATTACGATAGAAAGATAAACCCAGCAAATTTTTAAAAAAGGCGATAATACATATTTGCAAAAGGGTTCAAAACCAGGTAAACTGGGAGACCATTATGACGGTCCATACGAAATTTTATACATTTTTCCCAATGGAAATGCGAAGATTCAACTAAAAAATAAATCAAAAGTTGTACATCCTAACAGGTTACGAAAATCGCATATTTCGATAGTTGAAGCAAACAAACAATCGAATAAAAAGAAAGAAAGAAAAATACAAGATAAAGACCCTGATTTTGAGTTGTAATAATAATGATATATATTTTATTTACAGGAAAATGAAGTCAATACAAGTAGCAGTAATGATACTACTGTGGCGATCTGTGTTAGCAATGATTGGTTATGACTGCGGTACGAAAACATTAAATATGACAACGATATCTCTTTTAGATATCGATGACTACGATATTCACGCAAATAACGTAGAAATCTTAAACACGAATGTATTCCTCTTACAAATAAATGAATACGATCATGTGAACGTGTTACAATGTAAAATCGAAATTAGCAGAACAGTACATTACTGCGGCATGCATTCGCATGTGTCAATAGTGAACAACGCTTATATGGAATACATTTTACGAATAACTCGTGAGGCTTGCCAGATTGCGCACGATCATGGCACGCTGAGAATTGGTAACACTATCATTGACGGTTTATTACCTAACACAACAACATTGCGTAGTATTACACTGGCAGGAAGAGCTTCGAGTGACGCGTCCTGTGCAAGTACACAGTATTCAGATACTTATGGTTCTTGGGACTCTGTTATTGTGATGGGTACCGCCCGAATTAGTTTAAGAGCAATGATAGAGTGAAAGTCGAAAATAATAAAATTTATCTACCATCGGGTATGAAATGTGTTTTAAATAGTGGAAGCTGTGTAGACCCTGGAGGTGGAAATACCTTTTGTAACACATTACCTAGAAAATATTGTCCCATGAACACTTTTTCTGTCCTATTTAGCGGACCAGCAAAAAGAATGAAATCTCATGAAGAAATAGTATATACAGTAAATGTAGAAGGTACAAGTTTTTCATTAGCAATAAAAGGGGTGGAGAACTCATGTAGATTTACCATATTCAAAACAGAACATCCTAAACTCTTTATTACGGAAGGCAAGGATCTTTCAATTTTTGGAAGAAACACAATTGTTAACGTAAAGCCAGACAATATCAAGAGACTCGGTAGAGTCTCGGGACAAGTACATTGACAGCTCTGTCGTCTGCTGTCCCGAGGCTCGCTGAGTCTATATTATCTCTAAACAAGACGATTCGCGGTGGTGGGGGTAAAAATTTTATGACGTTTTCGCTAATTGTAGAGCCTAGGAGTCATTTGGCGGCTTGAAAAGCGAACTTTTGACTAATTGAGCGATGCTCTTTCGATTAAGCCTAAAATCAGCACGATTGGTTGCGTAATTGCTGAGAAAAGACTTTGCACATGCTTAGGATTATGCTCGATTCTACTACATTCAAGAATTTGCCGCGTCTGTATATGCGCTCAGACGATACAATCAAAGGCGTTTTGATGCCCATCAAAACCCATTTCCATAAAAGTCGGTCTCCGGCAACGGAAGCAACGAGTTGCGATTGGTCACGACGACTCGTCTTTCCTCTGTATGGAGCCAACATAAAGTTTGAACGTTATTTTGACATAACGAAGTGCGGGACGTGTGAACAATTTTATGGATAAATTTATAAAAAAAATCATTTCGTGGTTCAGTGTGGTGATATTCGATCGATCGTCCATATGACAGCTGACCAATATCTTTTTTATAACAGTCATGAGGTTATAAAGATCGCGGTCAATTTCAACTTTTGGTTAGAGTAGTGTTTATAGATAGACGAGTAAAGAGTGACTTTTATATAGATAGAAGAGTGATGGTGGGAAAATAAAGTGACCATGTGAAATAAAGTGAAAATGAACCATTGAACAGTGTCTAAATAAATATTTTTTTAATTAAACCTAGCCCCTACAATTTTTTTCGAAACGTAAACTCTGCTACAACGGAATCGAAAATGATCCCTTTTCTCTTTTACCATCAAAATGTTCCACGAATACAATAACAAGGTTTATTTAGAAACCATTCTCTTCGTTTTTTCTGTTAACCAAGAGAATGGTGTATGATAAACTCGTATTCGGTGAATATTTAATATCTTTGTCGTGAATTTATAAAGATCGCGGCCAGTTTCAACTTTTGCTTAAAGAGACTTTTATTATAGATAGAAGAGTGATAGTGCAAAAATAACGTGTGATTCAATAAATAAACTTTTGGACAGTGTCTAAATAAATATATTTTTTTATTAACCCTAGACCCAACAATCCATTTTTCTGAACGTAAACTCTCGAACGGAGTCGAAAACGGTGCCTGTTTACTTTTACCATAAAATGTTCCTCGGATGCAAAAATAAGGTTTATTTCGAAACCATTCTCTTTGTTTTTTTTTTTTTTTTTTTTGATAACTAAGAGAAAGGTGTATGATAAACGCGTATTTGGTTAATACTTAATATCTTTGTTGGGAGGTTATAAAGATCGCGGTCAGTTTCAACTTTTGATTAAAATGACTTTTATCATATTACCGATGGAAGAGTAATAGTGCAAAAATGAAGTGTGATTCAATAAATAAAATTTTGAACGGTGTCTAAATAAATATTTTTTTTTATTAACCCTAGTTCCAACAATTCATTTTTCCGAACGTAAACTCTAAAACGGAGTTGAAAGCAGTGCCTCTTCTGTTTTACCATAAAATGTTCCTCGGATGCAATAACAAAGTTTATTTAGAAACCATTATCTTTTTTTTTATAACTATAAAAGGGAATGGTGTATGATAAACTCGTATTCGGTGAATAATTAATATCTTTGAACAGTCGTTAGGTTATAAAGATCGCGGTCAGTTTTATTTGGTTAAAGAGAAACTTTACGTTAAAGTGATTTGAATATGTAGATAGAAGAGTGATAGAGTGCAAAAATAAAGTGTAATTCAATAAATAAACTTTAGAACAGTGCCTAAATAAATAATTTTTTTTAACTTTAGCCTCAATATTCCAATTTTCCGAATGTAAACTCTACAATGGAGTCAAAAACGGTGCCTCTTCTGTGTTACCATAAAATATCCCTTGCATGCAATAATAAGGATTATTTGGAAACTATTCTCTACGTTTTTTATATAACTGAGAGAATGGTGTATGATATCACTCTAGGTTTGAATTATACATAGTTTTAAACCACCCTAGAGTGGTTAAATACATGAAAATACTATTTGCATTTGCAACCCAAAATGGAATCAAGTGACGCGAAATAATTTTGAGCGAAACCATATTTGATTCGAGAAAAAAAAATTCATAAGTACTTTACCAATTTTGTTTTCCCTATTGCTCATGAGATATAATTTGTGATCAATAAACGTTATAAAAGAAAAACTCATGTGGCACTTCGACCGAAATTCTTTTTTCCAATCACACTCGAAATTTGGTACGCATACGTTTTAGGGTTCCGTACCCAAAGGGTAAAACGGGACCCTATTACTAAGACTCCGCTGTCCGTCCGTCTGTCTGTCTGTCCGTCTGTCACCAGGCTGTATCTCATGAACCGTGGTAGTTAGACACTTGAAATTTTCACAGATGATGTACTTCTGTTGCCGCTATAACAACAAATACTAAAAACAGAATAAAATAAATATTTAAGGGGGCTCCCATACAACAAACGTGATTTTTTGCCGTTTTTATAGATAATGGTACGGAACCCTTCGTGCGCGAGTCCGACTTGCACTTGGCCGGTTTTTTTTTGTTTCAAAATCTCGTTTCGTTATGATTACTTTTATTGAAAAACTTTCGGTGCATTCTGATGATATTGGAGTAATTTCTCGGTGTCATTTTTTATGGAATATTTTTCGATCCGTTGATCTGCTGGAATAGATGTTTCAGTGTAATATTTTTTCAAATTTTTTTACAAAATCAAAAAAATTAAAGTTTTGATACTTGTTCGTGGTTCTTTTATCAAGAGACTCGGTAGAGTCTCAGGACAAGTACACTGACAGCTCTGTCGTCTGCTGGCCCGAGGCTCGCCCGAGTATATTATCTCTGAATAAAACGATTCGCCGTGGTGGGGGTAAAAACTAAAATTCATTTTCTTTAATTACGAAGCTCAGGAGGCATATGATGATTTGAAAATTGAACCGGAGATTTATTACGAAAAAATACTTCGATTGAGCATTAAATCAGCACGATTGATGCCGTATTTGCTGAGAAAAAACTTTGCACAGGCTCAAGATTATGCTAACATCGAAGTATTGGCATGTCTGTTGGACGAAAATTTTTTGAGCTAGTCACATTTAATAGAAAATTGGTTGAACCTCCCGCTCAATGCTCCGGCCACGACAAAATCTCTTAGGACCGATTCCGGGAAAACAAAAATTATTGTTACCGTTATTAATTATTGTTGATTTTTGCATTTTAATTTCGAGCCATATTTGAAACCGGGGCTAAGGGCTTAGCCACACCGAGCCGGTCAGCTGTATTGGCGTCTGAACGAGAGCGAGAGAGACAAACAACTTCGGCCAATTACTGTCATCGTTGGTGTATTTCGAGCAGGGCTCATACACTTGGCTATTTCCGTCTTCGATGTATCGCTGTCAATCTCTGGATCTGGCCCAACAACTATACTGGCTAACGAAATTATGAAGATTGAGGATTCTCGTCATCGCGCATCATTCGTTACCTTTTCGCCGTTACGATATTTCGTCGAATGCATCTAGTCTCCCGAAAATGTTTCTGACGTCGACAATTTCAATTGGAAGGCTCGTTCATGGGAAAATAGTTAACATCAAAAGCTAGGAGCCTGAGATTGAATTTTCGTTATCATTCAATTTCGAAAATCTCAGCTCCGTCTCACGCTTATTTAAATTCCCCTGTATGGAAGCCTGTACATCGTATTCGGGAGACAATCGAGAACATTCGGTAATTAGAGTAGGGGGAGAGTTCGCTGTCCCGCCTGAGACTCATCATCGCGATTATCGTTAGATTTTCACATGGCATTGAGCGCGACGGACGTCGGAGATTATCCTAAAGTACGTAATTTTGCCTGACGCGATTCGTACGGTCGGTGAGCCCTCCCGATATCTTTTGGCGTTTTCCTTGATAATAAAATAAGGTCTGGCTATCAATCACGCTAGAGTTTAGCTCAATTGTTCAAGTTAACGGTCATGGCGACGGTTTTGCCTTTTGCTATTTCGTGTCGTTCTTTTCCCGCGAATCGAAAAATGTTCCGTTAAATAAATTATGTATCGATTTCGTAGGCATCGAGAAAGGAGCTCGAATTTCGGGAGTGTTAAAGAGTGTAGCATGAGTGTGTGTGTGTGGCCGGGAGAATCGCCGTTAATTTTGTCAAGTTCGAAAAGTCCGGCCGAGTAACCGATTATCGGGAGTAGGTAAACAGAGCGGATTCTAACGCAGGTCCTCCGAGGGGGGTGCGGGGACGGGGGAACAGCGGGGGTGACGTCACGCGGGGAAGGGACCTAGGTAGCGGGGCCAGTGGGGGGGGGGGAAGAGGATCTAGGGTGAGGGGTGTGTAGGAAGAAGGGGGAAGGGATTTAGAGATTCATAAGTTGGAGAGAGATGGTGAGATGGGGAGGATAGTGAGTGTGAAAGAGATGGTGAGATAGAAAGGATAGTGAGTGTGAAAGAGATAGTGAGATGTTAAACAGAGTGCAGGTCTAGATGGAGGGGTGTGTGGGAAGAAGGGGAAGGCATTTAGGGTCTCATAAGTTAGAGAGAGATGGTGAGATAGGAAAAATGATGAGTGAAAAAAAGATGGAGATCGAAAGGATAGTGAATGGGAAAGAGATGAAGAGATGGAAAGGATAGTGAGTTGGAGAGAGATGGTGAGATGCTGAACATGGTGAGTAGAAGAGAGACGATCCTATGTGAAGAATGGGGAGTGGGAGAGAGACACTTTGATGTAAGGTATAGTGAGTGGAATAGAGATAGTTACATGTTGAAAAAACAGTGAGTGGGAGAGATGGTTAGACGTAAGGGATAGTAAGTGTGAGAGAAATAGTTAGATGTAAAAGAACAGTGAGTGAGAAAGAGATGGATAGATAGTTAGGATCGCGTATGATCTTATTTAATAATAATTCTCTTATTGAATAATAATTACTTACTCTTATTTAACTTTATTAAGTACTCTTATTTAATAATATTAGAACAAAGTTCTACACATTTGTTTTCATTTCAACATTTATAATACATTTAAAATAAAATAGTTATACAATAAAATATCAAAATACGAAATACATTAATTTAATATGGAATACAATAATATGGAATCAAGATGTATCCTGATGTAAACCATCTGGATGCCTGCCTCTGTAACAGACAAGAAAAAAAACAATTGTCAATTAATATTTTTATGACTTGATAACTATTTTCATCATTTATAGTATTTCAAAATATGTACTCACCGTAATTCTCCCATCAGAAGGTACATTTTGAGCATTCCGATTGTGCGATAATTTGACATAGC
The DNA here is from genome assembly GCA_963989365.1 of Rhimphoctona megacephalus. NCBI lineage: Eukaryota > Metazoa > Arthropoda > Insecta > Hymenoptera > Ichneumonidae > Rhimphoctona > Rhimphoctona megacephalus. The sequence goes on along the minus strand of CAXDIM010000174.1, from coordinate 24,215 downwards.
GGTGAATTGCATGAGTCGCAATACTTAATCGACATTGCCTCGAACTGCTGTGTCTTGTGTTTTTTAATCAATCTAAGCGGAACAATCGTGTCGCTATCTTCCACAGTGCATATCGTGCAGAGTTTCCGACCATAATCGGTTATATAATAATATACACTTTTACAATACTTCGAAGTTTTATTGAGATTTTCCAACTGCGCCGGTGTAAGTCTTTTCACTGTTTTCTTCACCTCATCGGTATCAAAATCACTAACATAACCACCATCATTGTTCGTATCTTCATTTTCATTAAACGGCTCTTCCACAATCATATCATCCAACCATTCCTCAACATCGTCCAATATCTCCATAACTTCATCATCGATATTGTTTGCAGCATCTTCATGAACTTGCGCCATTTCGAAAATCAAAATTGAACTTTTACACACACTACAGTGATTTGCTCTCAACCCTTGGAAAATTTGAACTGTGACATCTTCTGTTGGTCAGTGAGACGATAGTTGTCCTGCACCCCTCTACCATTCCAACGGTTTCGTGGAAAAACGCTAAAGCAATACACTTTTTTCCACTTCCTGTTTCGAAAATGTAACCTCCCAAGATTAAGGGGACCGTATGGTCTAGAGCACGAAAATTTCACCTATTTTCACGATTTTTTTTTTGCCATAAAAAATTTAAAAATCGATGTTTTAACTTTTCGGGTTTATTACTACCTTTATTAAGTATACAAAAAAATTTTTTTTTAATTTTAAAAACAGTGTTTATTATCATATAATTGGCATTGAAGACGACCCTCTCGAAAAATCCGACCCGGACGGTGAAGATCGATCCGAGACTTCTACTCATCTGAAACACAAAATTCAAGAAGATTCTTAATCAGAAAGAGTGCAGTTATAGTCGGGACTAGAACAAATCGAAAAAATTAAAAATTGACAAAATGGCGCGCTTTTGAAAAAAAATTCGTAAAATCGGGTTTTTTTTTCACTAGTTTTTTAGTATAAACAATAAGAAATTATTTAAATAAAATTATGATTGTAGTTCCGACGATAGCCATACATGTTGTGAACAACATATCCAAATTTCAAGTGATTCGGTTGAATAGTTTTTTTGTTTTCACCTGCGCAGTGCCGAAAAAAGTCGTTTCGAGATAAATGAGTTTAAAGTTTGAGGTACAGATATTTTCAAAAATTGAGCAAATTTTGAATACTTACAGTTAATCCGCGATTCCGGCACCATATAGGATTCCTTCGGAACGTTCATAATTCAAGATTTCCTCACTCCTTTCATTTCTTCGAGCTGTCCGAGCCTCTTTGGAGTTGTCCGTGCTCCTACGGTTGGCGCTCGATACTCGCAGCTCGTCTCGGTTTTGCGCTAGTTGCTCCGCTTGTGGCCCGATTGTTATGCCCATGGTCTCCATTATTTTCAATAGGGATGCAAATCCTTCATTGAATATGCAAGCGGAAATGTGAGTGGCAATATCAATGATTTTTTTTCCGGCAAACAGATGTTTCGGCGCAAGGTGCCACACGCAAGCATTGAAACTTTCGTTATTGTTCTGCGTATTACTGCCAATACACCTTTCCAATAAAGTCTCTGCTGTCAATTCTTCATAAATTGGTTTTAATATCTCTTGTGCTTCATCGCACAGAGCAGGTGGGTGCTCGTAGGTGTCTAAAGTACCTGCAGCCTCACTTTGACGCCACTTGCACCACGATTCGGAACCTGGAGGACAGTACGAGTGTTGCGGATTTTCATCTGTTGAAATTTTGTGATAATATGCTGCCCATATTTCACTTGTCATCCCTTCAGTCGAATCTGAATTACGTCTAATTGCTAGACCGTAATAAGTTGACAGCTCTTGCAATAATTTATTCGTCAATTGTTGACGCTTCGGTGTTTTATTTATCGATTTCCGCTGTGTCTTTTTTCCCTCTTCTTTTTCTGTCAATTTCTTTGTTGCTTTCTTTATTTGTGCATGTTTTTTTTTCGCATCAACAGCACGTTTGTACAAACGTTTTTTAACATGCAAAACACATTCTTTTTTGCAAACTAAAAAATCATCCCCGTAAGGCTTTGTGTCCAATAAGGCTTTGAACGTTTTCGTGTCGCGGACCGCTCTCTACCTGCGTTATGGGCTGTAGAAGCTGTAATATTGAGAATTTCCGCATGAAAATTTCACAGTATATTCTTGAGATACTATACTTTCGACATATCGAAAAAAAAAAAATCGATTTTTTCAAATTTCTAGACCATACGGTCCCCTTAAAAGACAGCAATAAAGGTTGAAATGTAGGCACCAGATCGATCAGCATACAGCAGCGAGCATGCGTCCTTTTTTCACTCCAACCAAGTTTCTCTTTGCACCCAGTGAGCCATTTGGGATCACAATGATGACATTGTCTGTAGGTCATAGCTGCGTTGTACCTGCTCTATTCTCCACGAACTTCGCCAAGAAGACGAAGGTAGTCAATGTATATTTTTTTACTTCCTGAAAATGTACTTCAATGGATGAAGAGACGGTAATAAGGTTTCAAATGTAGACATCTAGTTAGTCAGCATATACCAAAAAAAAAATGTGTCTCTTTCATTTTGGATGCGTTCGGGTCCGGATGTATACCCACCGAGTCATTTGAAAATCTCAATTGCGACATTGACTGTAGGTGGGTGAGAAAAAAGCTGCTTTGCACCTTGTCCACCCTCCTTCTTCGAAAAAACCTAAGGCAGCAAATACATATTTTTTTTCTTCTTGTACGATGAATGTATTTCTTTAGGATAAAAAAAAAAAAATAAAAAAAAAAATAGCACTAGTGATTGAAATGCCAACATCTGTCCCCATATACCCATGAGAATGTAAGGACCTCGCTAAAAGACGACGGCGTAAATGTGTATTTTTTTCTTCCTTTGCTGGAAACCCCTTTGGATAAAGACAGCAATAAAGGTTGAAATGTAGAAATCCAATTGGTCAGCATATACCAAAAAGTGTCTCTTTCAATTCGAATGCGTTCGGGTCCGAATGTATACCCACCGAGTCGTTTGAAAATCTTAATTGTGACACTGACTGCAGGTGGGTGTGAAAATAGCTGCTTTGCACCTTGTCCACCCTCCTTCTCCGAAAAAATCCTAAAGCAGTCAATACATTTTTTTCTCCTTGTACTGCAAATGTACTTCGTCAAACTAAAAAAAAAACAGCAATAATGATTGAAATGTGAACATCCGCCAAATCACCATGTAGCAGCGAGAATGTGTCTTTCAATCCAGCTGAGTGTCTCCCAATACACCTACTGAGTCAGGTCTGGACCTGTCACTGTTTAGATGAGACGCACTCTGAAGTCTCTGGAGCAATATATATTAATTCAAAACTGGGTTTTGCTAGCAAGACCAACGAAAATTTTCACATTTTAAGTCGAGTCGTCTAGCTGTATACATCTATGTTTTTCCTTCACCATGCCTAACATCAGCCCAGAGGAACAATAATTGCACGAAGAAGCCGCGCTTATAAGTTCAGTTAACGAATACAATGTGTGGAAAGAAAAGTGTGAAGAACTTATTAAATCGTTGAATAAACAAGCGCGAACTAAACCTCCGCGATTAATACTAGAGTCGCGAAATGAGTTGAACGAGCAAGCGCGAATTAAACGTCCACGATTGATAACTGGACTACAAAATGAATTGATAGCTCAAATCGCTAGATTGGAAGGTTTGAAACATATCACACATCAACGATTTGTTCATACAGGTACAGGTTCTAGTGATAATAGATTGAGCTGGTGTGAAATGGACAGCGCATTCGAGAATCGCGTATTAACCGGCGCGGTAATTAATTATAATCATGTTGAACCCCGTCAGTTCCTTCAAGACGCTTGTAAAATTGTGATTGAGCAAGTTAGAAACTCTAGTAAAAAGTATAATAGTTTAAAAGTGAACACTATGTTTAATGGCGAGTTTGTAGCGAGTGATAAACGGATGAACAAAAGTATCAATACGCGAAACTGTGAACTATTCGAAACGACCAATTTGAGAGATTGGTATGAGCAACAAGTAGTCGAGCCAACGTTAACATTGCTCGAGGAATTTCAAGAACAGGATAGTGGGTGGTCATTGTCTCGAATACTGAACTTAACGGTTAATATTAACAAATATAACCCGATGAGTGCAGGATGTCATATTGTATTGCCGGAGCACATAAAGCTCAAAAGAGCAGTTGTAAACGTTCGATCTCGGGACCAGGCATGTTTTGCATGGGCCGTAGTCGCCGCTCTCCACCCAGCTCAACGTGACAGTGCGCGAGAGTCTTCATATCCGCATTATTCAACGGTGTTGAATTGCGATGGAATTGTCTTTCCTATGACTTTGGATAAAATTCCAAAATTTGAAGTATTAAACAACCTCTCAATAAATGTGTATTATTTGAAGGGTGAAAAAATTTTACCTGCGCGCGTCAGTAACCATAAAAAGGAAAGACATGTCAACCTACTGTACATCGATGATTTTTATGGAAAGAATGAAGGACACTACGCGTGGATCAAAGATCTATCATGCCTCGTGAGCTCACAACTAACCAACAGCAAAAAGAGGAAATACATTTGCGATCGGTAAATAAATAAATTTATAAATATATATAATTATATCCCTCTGAAACATATAGGACCTCGAATCTTAAGTAAATTCTTATGTTGCAGGTGTTTACATTACTTCGGAACGAGTGAAAAATTGCAATCGCATGAGGTGGACTGCGGGCAAATTAATGATTGTGCGATCCAACTACCATCCGAGACGGAAAAGTGGCTGGAGTTTCAGAATTTTCATCACAAGGAGCGTCTACCATTCATCGTATACGCCGACCTTGAATGTGTTTTGTCAAAAACTGGAGGACTAATGGCTGAAAAAAATCGACACCAGCATCATGAAGTCTTTAGTATTGGATACTACGTAAGTTGTGCGTATGACGAGTCCCTTTCGGGATATTCTTTTCGCCGCAGTGCCGATTGTGTATCGTGGTTCGTCGAGGAGATGAAAAATTTAGCGTTTCGTGTGGAGGACATTTTAAAAAATAATCGTGCCATGGAACAGTTAACGTTAAATGATTGGGTGAAATTTCGAAATGCTACCCACTGTCATATTTGCGAAAAACCGTTTGAACGAGGAGATATACGCGCTCGCGATCATTGTCACTTGACTGGGCATTATAGAGGCGCCGCACATTCAAATTGTAACTTAAATTATAAACAATCATTTTTTATACCAGTAGTATTTCACAATTTATCTGGCTACGATGCTCATTTTATAATCAAGGATGTAGCCACAGCGTTTGAAGGGAAAATCGATGTACTTCCTATAACAAAAGAAAAATATATTTCTTTTACTAAAACCGTTGGGCATGAAGGAAGCCCTAACAAAAAAAATTCAAATCGTGTCAAACTTCGGTTTATAGATTCATTCAAATTTCTTAATACCAGTCTCGATAAACTAGCTTCATTCCTGACAAAAGATAAACTTAAAATTGTAAAATCACAATTTCAGAATATAGCATCAGACGATTTTAATCTATTGACTCGAAAAGGTGTTTTCCCATATGAATACATCGATAACATTGATAAATTGGAAGACACTTGCTTACCAAGTCAAGATTCATTTTATAGTTCCTTGACTGATAGTACCATAAGTGAGACTGAGTACGCTCACGCACAAAGAGTCTGGGAGCGGTTTTCCATTCAAACGCTTGGCCAATATAGCGATTTGTATTTAAAGACAGATATTTTATTATTGGCAGACGTATTTGAAAACTTTCGGGATACATGTCAGCAGAGTTATGGTCTTGACCCTGCATATTATTACACTCTCCCCGGATACACCTGGGATGCGATGTTAAAGCATACAAAAATTAAATTTGAACTGCTCACTGACATCGATATGGTATTATTCGTGGAGAGAGGTATACGCGGCGGCCTAAGCCAATGCTCAAATAGATATGCGTGTGCCAATAATAAATATATGGAGACACATGATCCATCGAAACCATCCTCATATTTAATGTATTATGATGTCAATAATTTATACGGATGGGCTATGAGTCAACCTCTACCCTATTCCGATTTTCGATGGTTCGAAGACGTTTCCAATTTCGATGTACAGTCTATTCCGCTGGATTCACCAAAGGGTTACATTCTTGAGATAGATTTAGAGTATCCTCAGCAATTGCATGATTTGCACGTAGACTTACCGTTTTGCCCAACCCACGAGAAACCTCCTGGCAAACGACAAGAGAAATTGCTTGCAACACTGCACAACAAAAAGCGTTACATTATACATTACCGTACCTTGCAGCAATGTCTGCGCCATGGACTTCAACTCTCCAAAATTCATAGAATATTGGAGTTTACACAGTCTCCATGGTTACGTAGTTACATCGAGCTAAATACACGATTTAGGATGAACGCTAAAAATGATTTTGAGAAAAATTTATATAAATTAATGAATAACGCAGTGTTTGGAAAAACGATGGAGAATGTGCGTAACCATGTGATTGTCAAATTTTTAATGCGATGGGACGGCAGGTATGGCGCAGAAGCAATGATCGCGAAGCCCAATTTCCATAGTCGCAGTGTATTCTCAGAAAACTTAATTGCTATAGAATTGCGCAAGCTTGAGATAAAATTTAACAAACCAATATACGTGGGTATGGCGATACTTGATATTTCAAAAACGTGCTTGTACGAATTTCACCACGATTTTATGATGCCACTCTATGGTGACCGGTGTAAAGTTATGTATACAGATACCGATAGTCTCATTTATCACATCCACTGCGAGGATGTATATCATGATATGCAACAGCACATTCATAAGTTTGATACGAGCGACTATACAATTGACAATATGTATGGTATACCGCTTGTTAACAAGAAAGTTCCAGGGCTCATGAAAGATGAAAACAATGGGGCGATTATGATTGAGTTCGTTGGGCTCAGAGCAAAAATGTATGCGTCACGAGTTGAAGGAAAAAAGGATACGAAGAAGGTTAAGGGTGTTAAAAATAGCGTGGTAACAAAAACCATCACGTTTCATGATTATATGCAATGTTTAAAAAAAGAGATCGAAATGACTCGAAAACAATCATGCATCAGATCTGTATTACACGAGGTGTATACAATTTCTGAGACCAAAGTTGCTCTGAGTCCCTACGACGATAAGCGGTATATCATACCTGAAACCGTAGAAACGTTACCATGGGGGCATTATAGAATACCAATGTGAAAAAAACGTCACCAACGCAACATATTGTCAATATGAGAGAGAAATTTGTACATTTTTTCATGTTAAATGAGTTGAATGTTGTACATATAAGCATTTTTTCTGTATATTTTTCATGTGAAGTGAGATGAATGGTGTAAATATAAGCTATTTCTCTATACATTTTTCGTATGATGTCAGATAAGCGGTGTAATATAAGCATTTTTATGTACATTTTCCATGTGAGATGAATGGTGTAAATATAACCATTTGTCTGCACACTTTTGAAAAAATAATAAATAAAATACCGTCTCTATACCCTATGTGTTTGATCCTTTTTTCTACCTGATACAAGTTCAAATCTGTTGAGACATGCAGTGAAAGAAGTTGACCTGTAGTCACTTGGGTAAGGGGATTAAAGAAAAAAAACTCAACGCTTTGTTCGTTTACAATTTATTGGTCACAAATCATTTTTATTTATCCAACTATTATGAGTATTATTAAACCCCAACCATTTCACCAGTAACTTGTTGCCACGTTTCTTCAACACTTTTTCTATGAGATACATATCGGGATATTTAACATTGAGTATCTCTTGCTCGTAGAAACCACCAGCAATAGGCTCTTCTTGATGATCTTTTAGATTATATGTTATGGGGTTAGTGTTTCTCACTCGATAAATTGTAAATATTTCAGTTGTCCAGTTCGGTGTATAGCCCTTTTCAAATACATTCTTGAATTTACTGATGCGTACTTTATGTCCAATTTTGAATTTCGGCAGTTTTCCCAACACCTCAGTTCTATTGAAAACATTATGCAGTATTTGTTTTTCATTCGTAGCATTAACATTTTTCGGCTTCATTTTAATAGTATGATGTACAGTATCATTATATTTAGTAATTAACATATCAAGAATATCAATCCATTTCCAGCTTCCGCGAAAACTGAATTGAATCCACATTTTATTCTTAAGTGTACGATTGAAGCGCTCACAAATTGATGCTTTTAAATTGCTATATGTAGAATACAAGTGTATATTATTCCTTTTCATCAACGCCTTAAAGTTCGTATTATAAAACTCTTTTCCCCGATCGACGTGGAGGTTTTTCGGTACGCGTCCTTTGCTGAGAATTGACTCCATTGCAGCGGTGACATCTTTTCCACTCTTCGACTTCAATGGTTTGGCCCAGGCGAATTTCGAAAATATATCGATGACGGTGAGGAGAAATTTATGCTTGGAGTTGTGTTGTGCATATGCAGACATATCTACAAGATCAGCTTGCCACGTCTCATCCAGGCCGCGTATATCCACATGTCGACGTGGATAATTTCGCCGAGCTGGCTTATGCAACTCCTCCACCACAGCACGTTTCTTTTCACTCATTATTTCTCCCCCGCAACGCTTTTTATCATAGATTCAAGATAGTTGTTTGAAGGCTTTTTCCGCTTCTCACCGATTTTGACATCTTTTAAAAGTCTGACGTCACCGTTGAGATCCTTGATCGCACTTTTCAAATTGTCTATTTCAGCACGGAGGTTGGTGAGATCAACTTTTACACGCTTTTCAAGAGCCGTTATATTCGATTCAAAAAATTGTTTCGTTGAATCACGTAGTAAGACCGTGTTATGATTAGTCCCACCGATAAACGAACGGAGGTTTACAGCATCATCATCTTTTATCGGCGAACCAACATTGACCAGCCGTTTTCCTTCCAAATCATAATCACCGTCTGCTGTAGTCTTAAATCCAGTACCTGGTTTACCGGGAGGACCCGCACCATCTCTATTCAATTGGCGTCCGAACACATCGACGGTCATGTTGTGAATGCGTGAAAAAAAAGAGCTCGCACATGTTAATAAATGATTTCAGCTTCACGGAGTTCCTCAATAATTGATATGATTTCGTTGGAATGGGAGGAGTTACCAGCAGCTTGCGATGCAAGCAGTAAACGAAGACGATCCACTAGCTCATTCGGATCATCCCAATGAACATACTCGAAAGAGGTGTTTTTTCTTGCCACTTTATACTGCGGTATTCCTTCACCCATATGCTCACTACCACTATTTTTTGTTATTATGTTCGATATGTAATTTTTAAATTTATAACTTTTATTGTGACGTATTGCACCATTACGTTTATAACATTTTTTGTGAGCATTTGTAGCAATGACAATTTTAGCATAATTTTCCAAATCGTTTGGGGTGAAATATTTAAACTTTGGCACTTTTTTGAACAACAACTCAGCTAATCCGATAGTTTTCGGATAATTTCGACCTCCGACACGAATATGATTAATTCCGAAATGAATCGGTGAATCACCAATCATCAATTTATCACCAGCTAAGTTTCGTACTCCATATGAGACATCCAAGGTTGTTTTTTTATTTCTACGTAGTAGTCCCACACATTCGCGTATTAATTCATCAACATCTCCAGATGATTTATCATCATCATCGTCATCATCATCATCATCAACATTATCATTCAACATATCACCAACATCAACATCATCATCATCATAATTTTGATCAATAAATGCCTTATCGTGAGCCTTATTAAAAGAAGTGCCTTGCAGCGGGTCTTCTTGAGTTTCTTCAATATGTCGATCGTCTTCCTCCTCCTTTTTGATATCACCTTTTTCATCTTTAATTTCTGGGTTCACATTCTTTTTATATGAAACTAATTTCTCTCATGGGCCTACTATCGGTTTAAATACATCCTGCATTTTCTGCTCCACATTGTCTCTATCAATCTTTAACATTCGATGTTTTCGTCGGATTGCATCACTCGCCTTAGTAAGTTGACACAATATGTCTTTTTCTTTCAAAAGTTGTTCGCCCTTCATGTTGCCACCAGTAAGTCAGACCTCAGACTGTCACTTTTTTTAATAATGAACACTCATTTATCATAGACGGTTAAAAAGGAATCAAAACCTCTTCTGTATCTACCCTCATTCATTTCACTGTCCTTGTCAATCGTAATGAATCCATATTTGTCAGACTTCCAGCACTCCATGCACATATTTTTGAAACACGCATAAGTCATATCCGTATTTACATGGTCGTTGTATACATGTTTAAGATTCATATCGTCCTGTTTGAATAGTACCACGAAATTTGCATTATCTCTTACGAGATGTTTCGGGATACGAGTATATGTCTGACAAAGATAAAAACTGTCGACAATCTCATGTCTTCCCATAGAAAAAAATGCTCTCACATTATCCTGTTTTTCACATGCTATATCATCAAAGATGAATATGGAGTTCGAGCGGGCGTCACTTGGTGATACGACTTGTTCATGCTCGTTGAATGGATAATATTCAACTCCATCTACTGATTCAAGTAATTGTTCGAGCAATCTGTACTTTGGCTGCTTCAGCGACTTCGAATAGAGATAAATGTTCTCAAATCTCAAGCCATTTGGATGTATTAGCAGTGTGAGTAATGCATTAGTTTTTCCACAATTTGATGGACCACAAAACACGGCACGTATGCTATCTGGCAATAGGTTGCCATGACGCTTTTGTGTCTTTTTTCCACCATCACCTACAAATTTATCAAAATTTATTATAGGGAGTTGACCTCCTGAAACTTGTTTCTTGAACACCATCTCGAATGCGACTAAACGAACCACCATATAAATACTACTTTATAACGTGAGGGAAGATCAGTCGAGTATCAATCTCTCTACGGTGATGATCGTATATGATAAATCTGGTAAAGGTTTGGTCAATGGTCTAATTAACAGTCTTCCCGTCGAATTGCATCTTCCTGGCTATCAATATTGTGGACCTGGCACAAAATTGGTCAAACGACTTGCCCGTGGTGATCCTGGAATAAACCCATTGGACGCTGCATGCAGAGTACATGATATCGCATATTCAAAAAATCGGGAAAATCTAAAAGAGAGACATTTAGCTGATAAAGTGTTGGCTGACCAAGCTTGGCAACGGGTTACGTCCAAAGACGCTAGTATTGGCGAGAGAGCGAGTGCTTGGGCTGTGACAAATATCATGAAGGCGAAAACAAGATTTGGCTTGGGTATGAAGTCGGTGAAAAAGATGAAGCCACAAAAAAGTGTTAGCTTGAAAAAAGTCATTGGTGCTGCAAGGAAAGCGATGATGCGAAGCGATAATCCTCGTAAAGTCATCATGTCTGCGTTGAAAGGTGCTCGTGCGAGCGTAAAGGGTGTCAAAGTACGCACTCCTCGAATTCTACCTGTGCCCCGGAAAATTGGTGGTTTATTGCCCTTCCTCATACCCATCTTTGCAGGGCTCAGCGCTGCTGGTGCTTTGTCTGGTGGTGCTGCTGCAATAGCCAATGCTGTGAATGCCGCGCAAGCGGCTAAAGAAGAATTGGTAGAGAATAAGCGCCATAATAAAACGATTGAGGCCATTGCTTTGGGTAAAGGTTTACATTTGAAACCGTATAAGCAGGGTTTAGGCCTTCACATCGGGTCAAAAAACGTATAATAACGCTACCACATCGAGCTCTCACCGATATCGATCTATGGAAATATGTAAAAATCATGAAAATTTCACATTTTCGTGGGGTTTACATGCGTGATACATTACCTGCAAGTGGACCCCTCAAGCATGAATCGGGAATCGTGAATTTGGATGAAGATGTGGGCCCTGGCACACATTGGGTAGCATATAAAAAAGTCGGACAAAAAATTTTCTACTTTGATAGTTTTGGTAATCTTTTACCCCCATCCGAACTCATGAACTATTTCGATGCTGGTAGCGTAAATTATAATTATAAAAGGTATCAAGAATACGATACGATAGAATGTGGACACCTGTGTCTCAAGTTTCTTTGTGGACAGTTAAATCGTCGAGACAAATATACACTATATAAACGCGAATTGTAGAATTGTGAGTTTAGTTAACAATTCACCAGCATCATGGATGATAGTCTAACATTGACCATATCTGGATCATCCTCCATACTTGAGGCGCAATTTTTTCCTCCCATTGAACTCTTACCTCATAAGAGTTATACGCTTGGTCTCGTTGAGCTATTGACATTTAATTCTATTCCCAATATAGACGTTGGCAACAATAAATTTTACGTGGGGAAGGAAGTAGTAACAATACCAACGGGCAGTTATGAAATACAGGATATTGAGAAGTACTTACAAGCAGAATTATCACGCAAAAACATAAAAATCAAGCTTAAGCCGAATAATAATACTCTGCGCAGTGAAATCGAGTGTGATTATCCTATTCTTTTTACACCTATTGATTCAATCGGACATCTACTGGGATTTAAACCATGCCTTTTAGAAGCAAATAAAAGACATGCATCTGATCTACCTGTAGCCATTCTTAAAGTAAACGCCTTACGTGTTGAATGTAACATTACCACTGGTGCATACATTAATGGTAAAAAAGCTCATACAATTCATGAATTTTTTCCATCTGTTCCTCCTGGATATAAAATCATTGAAGTGCCATCACACATCATTTACCTACCAATCACGAGCCGGACAATTGATAACATACAGCTCCGTATTGTGGATCAGGACGGGGATTTAGTAAATTTTCGTGGTGAAGTCATCACTGTACGATTACATATAAAATCCTAATGGGCATAATCTATAACAGAATATCTTATAATAAACTATCATGGAGTCGAGAAACCAGTCACCGACCGACGCCCACAGTGCTAACACCTCAAAACCTGTTACTTTTAAAGAATTTAGGTCTCAGAGTTCGTGGAATACGCGAGTAAGGAATTATTTGCTTTGTGCATCTGCTGCGTGCAATGGAGGAAGAAATCGTAAATATTCAAACACCTGTCATCTTCGATGAATCCATCATACACTATGAGGTTCACGCTCATCAACCATATGCATCATCAACCTACAACAACAGTGATGAAATACGTATTTCAATCCAGCATCAAGATCTATCAATATTGCCAAGCAAAAGTTCTATCCACATTTGTGGAAAACTAACGAAGAACGATGGTACGCCGCTAGCTGCAACAAGTCTCGTTAATAATGCTATATGCCATTTATTCGATGAAGTCCGCTATGAACTCAATGCCATCGAAATCGACCGTAATAAGAATGTAGGTATTACGAGCCTCATTAAGGGTTACACATCTCTAACTCCAGCCAGAAGCGCCATGCTTGAAAACACTGGTTGGCTGGATGTTGATGAAACGAAGCAGATCGTGGATGTATCGGGTAACTTTGATGTCTGCATACCACTGACAAGGAAAGGTACTTTGGTGTCCCCCTCCGATTTTGATAATTTTTATATATGTTATAGTCCATCGAAAATTAAGAGACACGTAATTTTTTTTATCGGCTTAAAGTTATTTTTAAGGGGTGAAATCGACCCCCAAAGTTGAGCATGTTTTGCATCTGGTAGAGTGTTTCATATAGAAGCACTTAACCGATCGTAACGAAACCAATTGCAAAACGTTTTTCATGTCAAATAACCTGTATATAATGTTCAACTTCTTATGCACCCCTATTACATGGGGATGATTCACCCCCGAATATCCAGAATTCTTTTGTATAAAAAAAACTTGCAATCCGATTTCAATAAAACAAACGCCATTTTGCAGAGCAAAAAAAATAAAATTGACGTATTTTTGGGTTTTTCTCAGATTAAAAAAATTAAGGGGGTAAAACACCCTTAAAATGTCAAATTTCATTTTGAGCACTGTCCCCTTCCGATTTCAATATTTTTTTTATAAAATGTAGCTTATCGAAAAATAAGACCACCTATTATTTTTATTGGCTCAAAATTATTTTTAAGGCGTGAAATCAACCCCCAAAGTTCGGCATGTTTTGCATCTGGTAGAGTGTTTCATATAGAAGCACTCAACCGATCGTAACGAAACCAATTGCAAAACGTTTTTCACGTCAAATAACCTGTATATAATGTTCAACTTCTTATGCACCCTTACTTACTGCAGGGGGCTGAACCACCCCCTGACATTCATAATTTTTTGTATAAAAGAAAAATTGTCATTCGATTTCAATGGAAAAACCAACATTTTGAAAAGCAAAAAAAAATTATAGTGAATGTGTCTAGATTTTTCGAATAAAAAAAATTAAGGGGGTAAAACACCCCTAAAATCTCAAATGTCATTTTGCGCACTTAAATGATAAAATTCAATTCAATTGGTCTCATTATCATTGCGTATCGACTTATATGCTAAATAATATTTATTTCGCATGTACATCCGCTGCCCTTCTGACATGCTTCACGTTTATAAAGAAGTGTTGGTATCCGTTCTATTTATATAAGTTTCTATTTTGAACGATTTACGAAAATAAAAAAAAAACTCAAATATCAAAAGAGTCGCATCAGCAATTCACCGCCCAGAATGTAAACAAAGCTGGCTCATGCCTTGCCATATTCTTATTCATATCAAGAACCGCTATAGTGGCTCGACCCCAAGTATTCTTGAAAAAGCCAGTTCGCTCAGGCTAATGTTTGAGGTATATCCGAAAACCAAATAAAAATGCTGTTTTCGTGGTGATGTCAGATCAAACCGCCCACTCAAGATGAAAAAGGTAAAACTGACTTTATATTATTCCAGAAGTTAAGTTGCTGTTCGACTGTTGATCAGTCATTATCGTGTCCGCTATCGTGAATACCGTATTGTTATTAACATGTCCATCAATCCAATGAACGTAATAAGACTGTTGTTTCTTACATTCGAGGTAATGAACATTCCTGACAGTCCTGTTAACAATAATGAAGTGGAATTGAAAGAGAGTTTCGCGGAAATTCTGAAGGCCTCTATGGCAGAGTTCAATCAGTTAGAAATCGTCGAAGATACGACATTAGATTTTCAAGAACCGTTTAGAGATGTCATAGTAGAACCTGTCGAAGATAATGACATCGAATGGGGTCTTGGAGAATCTCCATTAAGCCCTGAAACGTGTACTGACGATGAAGAAGATTTGAGCTACGACTACAAACAAAGAGCTGTTGAGTACTGGAGAAGTGCAAAAACGAAACAAAATAGGAAAATAGAAACAGTCCAAAACCGATTTAAACTCGTTAAATCTGTGCGCCAATTAAGGCGCTGGGCTCAACAAATTAATAAAGGCGGAACTTACAAGGAAAAATTGTCGCGCATTTCTGAATATACAATCGATAATTTAAAAAGCGCCATAGAAGCAGGTCTCATTGTACACGATATCGATCTTCGGAGATGGGCATTACAAGCCCAAAAATTGATTGGGCATGAGAATTTGCATTTCAGGGCTTCGCCAACATGGATAAAAAAGTTTAAAAAAGTTCATCGAATAACAAGTAGAAAAATAAATAAATTCGTGACAAGAAAGACTCTCGAATCAAAGGACATATTACAAAACGATGCTAATAAATTTGTCTCCGCAGTTCAATTGAAAATTGAGGAATATGGCTTGGAAAATATTTATAATTCTGATCAAAGTGGTTTCCAATTAGAAGTCCATTCAGGGCGAACGTTAACAGAAGAAGGTACAAAACAAGTAGAATGCCTTGTACAATCCGTTTCAGCGACAACCCATAGCTACACCATCCAGCCGACAATATCAGCAGCAGGAAAATTGTTGTCACCTCTTCTGATAATTTTAAAAGAGCCATCCGGGCGGTTGGGGCCAATCGTAGAACGAACCATTTTTCGACCTCCCAATGTTTTTATAAGTGTTTCAAAATCTGGCAAGGCTACATCAGGTACGTTGGTATGTAATATTCAAATATAAAAAATAGATGTGCTATTAATTTTTACATATTGATTTATAGAACATTTCAAAGTATGGCTTCAAGAAGTGTTCTTCCCAAATGTCGGTGAGAAAAGTGTGCTTTTAATAGACTCATGGAGTGGACATTGCCCTAGTGTTGTCACGGAAGTTACACCACATAACAAAGAAATTGTTACAATGATCATACCGAAAGGAACAACAGGGAATATCCAGCCACTTGATGTCTTCGGATTTAGAATTTGGAAAAATTATGTCAGACATTTTTCAGACAGTGTCATGTTACTTGATTATGATTTAAGTCTACATTTACGAAATAATATAATCAAGCTGCAATCTCTAGTACATAATCAATTATCATCTCCGAGGTACGAAAATTTATTTCGATATGCCTGGTTCAAAAGTGGGTACATAGAAGAACGACCTGAGCATTTCGAAAATCCCGTTGAATTCGCTTTTGGTATGTCATCTCAAACACAATGTGAAATTGAAGGCTGCACAAATGTGGCTGTAGTAAGATGTTCATGGTGTAAAAAGTCACTTTGTTTCAAACATTTCTTCGAAGAACATCATTACTGTTCAAAATATAATCATTAAGTTCAGGAATGATAATTGAAACGAAAATTTGAATTGGAATCTATTTTTACTACATGAAAGATTTTAGCGCCTATGTATAACCTATATATATATATTTGTGTACAGACCATGTGTATACAAAAATAAAAAATCGTGAAGCTCACGACCACCGAAGATGTAGGAGTACTCAATTTTTCATATAATTAAAAAGCCGATGTACATGCGAAATAAATATTATTTAGCATATAAGTCGATACGCAATGATAATGAGACCAATTGAATTGAATTTTATCATTTAAGTGCGTAAAATGAAATTTGAGATTTTAGGGGTGTTTTACCCGCTTAATTTTTTTTATTGGAAAAATCTAGACACATTCACTATAATTTTTTTTTGCTTTTCAAAATGTTGGTTTTTCCATTGAAATCGAATGACAATTTTTCTTTTATACAAAAAATTATGAATGTCAGGGGGTGGTTCACCCCCCTGCAGTAAGTAAGGGTGCATAAGAAGTTGAACATTATATACAGGTTATTTGACGTGAAAAACGTTTTGCAATTGGTTTCGTTACGATCGGTTGAGTGCTTCTATATGAAACACTCTACCAGATGCAAAACATGCCCAACTTTGGGGGTTGATTTCACGCCTTAAAAATAATTTTGAGCCAATAAAAATAATAGGTGGTCTTATTTTTCGATAAGCTACATTTTATAAAAAAAATATTGAAATCGGAAGGGGACAGTGCTCAAAATGAAATTTGACATTTTAAGGGTGTTTTACCCCCTTAATTTTTTTAATCTGAGAAAAACCCAAAAATACGTCAATTTTATTTTTTTTGCTCTGCAAAATGGCGTTTGTTTTATTGAAATCGGATTGCAAGTTTTTTTTATACAAAAGAATTCTGGATATTCGGGGGTGAATCATCCCCATGTAATAGGGGTGCATAAGAAGTTGAACATTATATACAGGTTATTTGACGTGAAAAACGTTTTGCAATTGGTTTCGTTACGATCGGTTAAGTGCTTCTATATGAAACACTCTACCAGATGCAAAACATGCTCAACTTTGGGGGTCGATTTCACCCCTTAAAAATAACTTTAAGCCGATAAAAAAAATTACGTGTCTCTTAATTTTCGATGGACTATAACATATATAAAAATTATCAAAATCGGAGGGGGACACCAAAGTACCTTTCCTTGTGAGTATGCTGCTAGGCTTTGCCGAAGATTATCGAAAAATTATAGTGAACGCGAAGCACGAGTTGATTTTGACGAGATCGCGGACCGATGACAACGCCATTATACAGACGGCTGTTGAAGATTACAGGCTTGTATTACTGAAAATAGAATGGCTTGTACCATATGTGACCGTGGCGGATCAACGAAAAATTCAGCTTCTAAAGTTTATCGCTAAAGACACACCAATTCCCATAAGTTTCCGTACGTGGGAACTGTATGAATACCCGATGCTGCCTGCCACCTCTAAACATGTATGGTCTGTCAAGACTTCTACACAGCTTGAAAAGCCACGATATGTTATTCTTGCATTTCAAACAGATCGAAAAAATAACAAACAAAAGAATGTAAGTCGCTTCGATCATGTAACGTAACCGATGTAAAATTGTACTTAAATTCACAATGTTATCCCTATGGCAACATGAATTTGAATATACAACAAAATCAATATGCACTACTGTATGATATGTACACAAACTTCCAATCCATGTACTACAACAAGGAGGCTGAGCCGTGGTTGAACAAGACGGAATTTCTAAAATATGCGCCGCTTGTTGTGATCGATTGCTCAAAACAAAATGATTCCCTTAAGTCTGGCCCGGTGGATGTACGTCTCGAATTTGAAACAAAAGCGAATATTCCAGCTCATACATGTGCATACTGCCTTATTTTACATGATCGTATTGTGGAATACAATCCCATAAGTGGTGGGGTCAGAAAAATGGTATAAAATCTTGTTAGTGATCTCACTGAGCATCAGTCGAGATGGACTTCATCGTCGATCTACAAGGCTTCAAGGGACCAGGCGATGAATTTGTTCTCAAAGAAATATCAATTGTTCGAGTCAACGACAAAAATGCAGAGCCTCTATCGTTTTTCTTCAAACCGCCATACGCATGGAACACTCTACCAGCCAGATACAAAACGACAAACAAATGGTTGCAACGCAATTTCCACGGACTGCCATGGGATTACGGCAGTATACCATACGATGCAGTGAAACCGATCATCCACATCATCTTACAACACGCTCATGCCGTATACGTGAAAGGATGCGAGAAGTCCTTATGGTTATCGAGCTTCTTGGATGTAGCAACAGAAATTGTCGACATGGAGACTCTGGACTGTCCATCGCTGCGGAAGTTGCCGAAAATTCGTCCTGATTGTCCCCACCACCACCCCCTCGATTCGAAATATAACTGTGCCATGGCCAATGTGAAATCTCTAAAAAGTTGGTTGTTTGTCTATCATGCACTATGTAACAGGGGAATTTTTCAATAAAAACGACATTTTTAAAGTATACATTGTTTTTCTTTTTTATTTATTGAACACACCAATCTTCCTCTCTTCTCACATTACAGTTTTGTACATCGATGATCATCATACATTACATTTTTATAATTATTTTTTTCTCTTACAACGATGAACTTATTGAAACATTTTTATTTTCACAATATTTTTCATTTTTTTACAACGAAGAGTTTTGAAGGCACTTGAACTCGATTTTGTTCCAGTCTCCACCAAAATATTCCATGTAGAGGTGTTTTTGATGTGCAGCATCCAACATCTCCTTGAATACGTTCTCGTTTTGATCGAAAAGTTTCACAATCCTCGATGGTAGAAAAACTGTGAATTCACCCATGATGTCGGCCAGATATCTTTTTCCAAATTTGGTTTGCAAAACTCGTATATCGTAGATCGGATAATCTTTCTCAAGTTCCAGTTCGTTCAATTTTTTTGTGTTGTAACCTTCCAACGTGGCGACTTTGTTGACCATATCGAAAGCCATTTTTCACAGTATTTTTTTCAGAGTAATGAAGGTTTTTAAGTAAGTTTCGAAGTTTGCGTCTGACTTGGAGCTCGCACTGTTGTCGAATGATGCACTGGATTCCTTCTCGATGATTTTCTATCCCCACCCCATCCAGACACCCTAAACCTAACGTGTTCCAACACGTTACTTGCAGCCAATCTTCGTGGTTACGTCATCCAATGCAGCGTGCATCCTGAACAAGTTGAAACACGTTACCCCCCCCCCCCCTCCCCCCTCCCCTTTACTCAATCTCCCTACTCTATGATCACACTAAACAGGTTCAAACACGCTTTTCCTGACATTGCCAACAATTTCGACGTTGGGGTATGGGAGCATCGACGTGATCGCTCATTGAAGATGTATTCAGATGTTCATAACATCGACGATATGATATAATTTCACTGTCACATTGGTAATATTTTGGTAAACGATCCCAAAGAATATCTGTGAATTCACTAAAATATTTTTTAAATGCAGTTGGTGATATAATCTGAAGTTCGCGTGTTGTCAATTCGCGGGGATCCTTGGTGCGTTGAATCGCATACATATGCACTAGTTGTTCCATCATGTGACATTCTTTACAATCTCGACGCATAGGTCCAGTGGTATCAACGTGATCCACCTCCCATGGTGGATTAAAATGATCATAACATCTACAATATGACTGTATTTCATTATCACATTGCAAATGCTCTGGTAAACGATCCCACAGAATAGTAACAAATTTGCCATAATATTTTATAAGCAAAGCTTTAGGAATTGATGCAAGTTCATTTTTAGTCAAATCCAATGGATTTTTCATTGGGTGGACTGTATACATGCTGGCACATCTATCCATCTCGACGTCAACTTATAAACTGCTCATCTGATGAAAATTTCAAGATCCACCTCTTCCCTTTGACAGCATGCATTTTACTTATGATAAAAAAAAATTATTGGTGTTACCGCCCTTGCTTAGACGCTTCCTCTAATTATTAAATAAGGGCATATATACGCTATCCTTCCTATCTACCTATCTCCCTCCCACTTACCTTGCTTTATATTTAACCATCTGTCTCGCACTCACTGTTCTTCTTACATATAGCTATCTCTCCCCCACCTACTATCCCATTCATGTAACCATCTTTCCCACTCACCGTTCTTTTACATCCAACTATCTCTCTCACACTTACCATCCCATACATCTATCCGTTCCACTCTCACTCATTATCCTTCACATCGGACCATCTCTCCTACTTACAATCCCTTATATCTAACCATCTCTCTCCCACTCACTATTCTTCTACATGTACCCATCTCTCTTCCACTTACTACACCTTACATTTAAGTATCTTTCTCTCCCACTCACTATGCTTAACATTTCACCATCTCTTTCACACTCACTATTCTTCCCATCTCACCATCTCTTTCCCGCTAAACTGTTCTTCTACATGTAACCATCTCTCTTCCACTTACTACACCTTATATCTAAGTGTCTCTCTCTCACTCACTATCCTTCACATAGAACCATCTCTCTTCTACTCACTATGTTTAACATCTCACTATCTCTTTCACACTCACTATCCTTCCCATCTCACCATCTCTTTCCCACTCACTATCCTTCCCATCTCATCATCTCTCTCCAACTTATGAGTCTCTAAATCCCTTCCCCCTTCTTCCCACACACCCCTCACCTTAGATCCTCTTCCCCTCCATCCCGACTTGCCCCCCCCCCCCCACTGACCCCGCTACCTAGGTCCCTTCCCCGCGTGACGTCACCCCCGCTGTTCCCCCGTCCCCGCACCCCCCTCGGAGGACCTGCGTTAGAATCCGCTCTGTTTACCTACTATCGGGGGCTCGGTACCTTATTTTTCGTGTCTTTTGGTCCAACATTGATTTTCCTGTATTTTATAAAATTCTTCTCGCGAGTAGAACCGCGATGAGAATCGAAACGGACTCAATGAATGTTATAATCGTGTGTGTAGGATCCCCGTCGTGTGAGTGTGAATATGAGTGTGGTCGCGTTCGAGCTTCTCTCTCGATGACCGTTTGGGCGTATATTTTCTTACTTGCGTCTCGCGGATAATTCTTGGATATTATTACTCTTTTGCAGCGATATTTGATAGTGTATTTGTTTTTTTTCCGGGATTCATCCCGTAATTAATTTGATTATTAAATAAACTTAAATTGTTAAATTGAAGCATAATCCGAATTTCATCTTGTTCATAAATTTTTCCAACGTGCCTAACTCCGCCCATTCCGCTGCAGCAAAGCTGATCAACTTTCTTTCTTTTTCTCCCGTTAAGTCGCTTAGGCGACTGGCGCCCAAATTAATAAAATAAATTAACGTGGAGGAAGAGAGCGAATTTTGTGACAATCGCGGCTAGGAAAATTTCCGTCACACTGTATACGACGCAATGAAAGGCCTCTTGATTTTCATTGCACTTTCAACCTGCATCTGGATATATATGGATGCCTCTGGATGATAACCGTAGTAAGTAATGATATATCTTTACGTGAAAATGGCTTGAATAATATATCTTTATGTCAAAAGACTATGGCGGTATATACTCCATATCCTGGTATTATCAAAATTTGTATCTTCGGGTTGCAACGAATACCTATAGACTCTAAAAATTCTGTGAAGCGACAAATGTACCAAGTATTTCCACTTCTTGGCTCCAATTGTAGCATTATGAATTGAAAATTTTGTTATGAAAATTCTTCGGTTGCTCATTTGTCAATGGGATCAAAAATATTGTCTTTGGCACACCATGGATATATGCAATATTTCAGAATTTTGTTTGGCTCAATATGCTCTATATTTTTTCACATTCCGGCTTTAGTTGTAGCATAATGAATTTTAAAAAATTATTTCAGAAAGTCTTCCGATGTGTTCTTTCTGACATTATCAAAATTTATATCTTTGGATTGCAACGAATGCCTACAGACTTTGGAAATTGTGTGAAGCGACAAATGTACCAAGTATTTCTACTTTTTGCCTCTGATTTTAGCATTATGAATTGAAAATTTTGTTATGAAAATTCTTCGGTTACTCATTTGTCGATGAGATCAAAATTATTGTCTTTGGAATGCCATGAATATATGCAAAATTTTAGAATTTTGTTTGGCTCAATATGCGCTCTATTTTTTCACTTCCCCACTTTAGTTGTATTATGAATTTTGAAAAATTGTTTCAGGAAGTCTTCCGATGTGTTTTTACTGATATTATCAAAATTTGTATAATTGAATTGTAATGAATACCTACAGACTTTGAAAATTCTGTGAAGCAACAGATGTGCCAAGTATTTTCCCTTCTTGGTTTCGATTATGGCATTAGGAATTGAAAATTTTGTGATGAAAATTCTTCGACTACTCATTTGTCGATGGGTTAAGAATTGCTGGCTTCAGAATGCCACGCATATATGCAAAATTTCAGAATTTTGATGGGCCCAATGTGCGCTACATTTTTTCAATTCCCTAATTTAGTTGTAGCATAATGAATTTTGAAAAATTGTTTCAGGAAGTCTTCTGATGTTTTTTTACTGATATTATCAAAATTTGTATCATTGGATTGCAACAGATACTTACAGATTTTGAAAATTCTGTAAACTAACAAATGTACCAAGTATTTCCACATTTTGGCTCCGATTGTTGGATTATGAATTAAAAATTTTGTTATGAAAATTCTGCGGTTGCTCATTTGTCAATGGGATCAAAATTATTGTCTTCGGAACGCCATGAATATATGCAAAATTTCAGAATTTCATCACTTCATCATTTTATCACTTCCTCACATTAGTTGTAGCATAATAAATTTTGAAAAATTGTTTCAGGAAGATTCAGGAAGGACGTGTTTTTACTGATATTATCAAAATTTGTATCATTGAATTGCAACAGATACGTACAGACTTTGAAATATCTGTGAAGTGACAAGTGTGCCCAATATTTCTACTTTTTAGCTCGAATAGTGGCATTATTAGGACTTGAACATTTTATTATAAAAATTCTTCGGTTGCTCATTTTTGGATGGGATTAAAATTTGGCTTCGAAAAGTAATGGCTACATGCAAAATTCATAAACTTTATTGAGCCCAATGTGTGGTATGCTTGAGTTGTGGCATGATTAATTCAAAAAATTGTCAGAAAGTCTTTGGTTCCTTTTTTTCTGGAAGTATAAAAATTTGTTTCATTGGAACGCAACGTATACTTACAATCTTTGGAAATTTCCTGAAGCAACATGTGTGCTCAGTATTTCTACTTTTTGGCCCCTATTGTGGCATAACGAATTGAAAAATATTTTCAAAAAGATTTGCTCTACGGATGCTCTGGTTGGGATGGTACGAAAATTTGCACGAAGATAATGCAACTGGTCCAACTCACCTCGATCCATTTTCTTGGGCATAGTATTGATCTAAGTTTGCCCGCTTTGTTGAATTTATTGTTTTAAAATATCCATAACATACTTTGTGAACTTTTCAAAATTCAAAGATAATATTAAAATATCTGTAAGTTCTAGTTTTGAGGCTTTCACAGCCATTATTATTATAAATGGTATTTGCAAATATCATAATTTCACCTTGTTGATAAAAATAGGAATGAAGAAATGCATAAACTTTTTTTACAATGGATTCGATACGTTTTCTATTGAATTACGTAAAACTGGTTC
>CAXDIM010000173.1:0-18307 GCA_963989365.1 Rhimphoctona megacephalus | reverse complement strand
ATAAATTGCAATTTATTCGTTGGGGAAAATATTTCTTGGTATTAAGAATTTTTTAATGAAGAGAAAAAATGTAGTGATCGTACCATTGATGGAATCGGTTAAGAGGCTTTCTTCTCTTATTTTTAAACGTACTTTAATATGCATATTGCATTTTTACATACATAAAAATGAAGGCATATATTTGGATACGAAAACGAAACGATTAAATCAAGTTTATATATGAATACGAGTTGAGAATATCGTCGTGAATATCGCGGGGGTTGACATACCCATAGCATAGTGGATAACTGCATTTGCAAAGGTCTCGAAAACGATCGTGGAACACGAGACGAGAGATGTTCGTGCCTCTCCTGGGGTCGGAGAACTGTTCTCGTTGCAGGCTAAAGCGAGAGCAGGCATGCAACCAAGGAGACACTTTATGTACATATAATAAAGTAAATGTACATGTACGTAGAGGAGGTTCCAAAATTTGAAAAAAAAAAGAAAAAAAAACATCGAAACAATTTTATCGTTAAATCAATTTTTTTTATTCAACCTCCAAGCCATTTTCTCTATTAATAATTAGGGGGTTCGATTTTTTCGATATTTTCGTTGGATCCTTTCTCAAAAGAATTCCGATTATTGGGTATGTATCGCTAAAATATTTACTTATTTGCATAAAAATTAAATTTCTGTTTGTTTTGACGAATCCAATTTTTTTTTAAATTTCGAATCATCGTGTACAAATTGTGGAATTATTATTTGGAGTCATCCTGCGGTCTATGCAAGGCTTTAATATTGAATCGAAGTAAATTGAAGGGAAAATCGTTAAAAAACCAGTAGTTTGATTTCTTTTGGACAATTCTCGGGTTTCAATTTTTTTGAATTTTGGATTATTGCAGTATAATTTTGGAGTATTGCAAGGAATTATTGTATGAGTCATCCTGTAGTGGATGCAACACCTGAATAATTATTCTAACCAAATCGACCGGAAGTGGATTTGAAAAAAAAAACTGAAATAACTTAGATTTCTGTTTCTGGACGAATGGAACTTGATAATTTTTTTAATTTTCATACATTTTGAATCATCCTGTATGAGTCATCCTATAGTGGATGCAACACCTGAATAATTATTCTAACCAAATCGACCGGAAGTGGATTTGAAAAAAAAAAACTGAAATAACTCAGATTTCTGTTTCTGGACGTATGGAACTTGATATTTTTAAAATTTTTTTTACATTTTGAATCATCCTGTACGAGTTTACATTTGTATAGTAAGTACCGAGGCTGAAACGCAATGCTCGAAGCGCAATTGGTCCTTCGTACAGATCACGAGAGAGGTGAACGTACTCGTAAGATTCGAGCGACATTGTGTTCGTGTTTGGAAACGTCGACGACATAAATGACGAAGAGGAGAAGAAGAAGGAGGATGAGGCGGAAGAAGAAGAAGAAAAGCAAGTGAACTATATTAAAATGAAAAAAAGAAAAAAAGAAAAAATCATCTCCCCAGGAACGTTCCCGCGCATTAATCCCACGCATTCGGGCACTAAAAAAAGAAACGAAGAAAAAAAATATTTCAAACACTACGTAAACATAGAATTTGTACGTTAGATGAAATTTGTATTTCTCGACCTCGCTTCAAGCCCCAAATCTCACGTTTCCCCTTTATATATATATATAGCTCATATCGCACCCAGCAAGTATCAACGAAATGAGAAAGCTCCAAATTTTCATATAAAAAAAATTCACTCTTTGTTCCACTGGCAAATTGGCGATATTATATTTGCAAAAAATATTAAACAAGATTCTTCAAGTATCCAATTTCTTTTCTCACCTAGTTCACGTTTGAAAGGCCAGAATAAATGTACACATTTCTTTTCGTACTTATGCACTTCTTGATTGAATAGAAAATGATTCTTCATTTTTTCTGGAATATTTATTTTGTGACTATTCGCTTGTTTTGGCCTAAAAAACGACAAAATAATTCCACATGAATCTGTGTGACGCAGGGTGATTGAAATCGGTGAAAATTAAATACTTTTTAACCCTAGAACCTCATAATCTATTTTTTTCCAACGTAAACCTCACCCACACTGGGGTAAATAATTACCCCAACGTTCTCTTTAGCATAAAATGTTCCTCGTATGCGATAATAAAGTTTAATTATATATCATTCTCTTAGTTTTTTCATAACGAAGAGAATGGTGTATGATAAAGTCGCATTTTGTAAATATTTAATGGTGAAAACTCTATAAAATGGAAGGAATGGTTTTAAAAAATTAATTCGGGAAGGAAATTTGACATTTTCATGGGGTAATTAATTAGCCCGTTGTGGGGTTCTAGGATTAAACTTCTTTTTTCAGTCGAAGTTTGAACGATTTTGCATCTCTCTATAAAATAAAACGAAAGAAATCATTTATTATTTATAATAATATGAGAGTTTCGAATAAGTGGATCAATGTCAGAACACGAGAGATTGAAATAAAAAAATTATATAAATACATAAATGATTATACTCATGCAGACACTCCTCAACGAAACGTTGCTTTGCCTATAACATAACTAGACAATAATTCCATTGCTCTTTTCGTTCGCGACATATAAGAAACGATCTTTCGAAACGCGACGACGAAAGCGACGAGGTCAAAGTCTGTTTGCATCGACGAGACACTGTCTGATTTATTCGTCGAAAAAGAAATAAAGCAAAAAGGAAACAAAACGTTCGAACCAAAAATCCCCTTCTCCGCAAACGATAATCGAAGTTGAGAGACCTTCCTGGCTCACAATTCACGAAATTTATTTGGCACGTCGAGTGTGCTACGAGACGAGATGCTTGTATATGTAATAACGGCGCTCCCGCTACGTCCGTTCTTTCCATTCGCGTCTGGTTCGTTGGCCCGTCCATTGTTGAACCTTCGCAATGTCCGAGCAGTGACGAGAGTCATGCTGGGACTTTGATCCAAAATCCATCGACAAAACGCACATAAGTCATTCTCACCGAGTCAATGACACACTTCCTATACTATTTTATACGTTTCTCTTTTTCTAGGTACGAATCTCGACTTTGCTCTAGGCCACGAAACAAAAAAGATCGATGCTTTTAATTTTTTTATTCAGGAACAACGTTGAATCAACCTCAATTTTAACAAATGCAAAAGTGTCCTAAAATGATGGAAGTTAAATCGAAAAATATAATTAAAAATTCAATTACGTCCAAATTTAAATTTTATTTATTTCGATCTTTATCCAAATAAACTTAGAATTAAGTTTTTCCACCGTTCGAACTTTCATTAGCTTTTAATTTAATTTGAAATAAATATATTTTCAGCGTCAGGAGTAAACCAATATTTATGCTCGTATGAGACGACATCAAAAATCGATGATTTATTTTTTGTGCTCAAGCTACCTCAATTATCAAAAGTTGATTTACTTTTCTGAACAATCGTAGCGATTTATCAGGAAAAAAAAAAATAACGAAATTCAGGCCACGCGAAAATGTCAATAGATGTGCGCGCGCGCACGTGCGAACGCATCGAAAGATCGAAGGACGCGTCATTCATCAAAAAACGTTTCTTTCTCATCGTTTTCGTCATCGTTATGTAAACTCGTAAGCTCACTCTCGGTAATATTTGCATTTTCAAATAAACTCGAGAACGGTATTAATTCGAACGTAGCGGAGACTCAAAGCCATGCTT
Source organism: Rhimphoctona megacephalus (assembly GCA_963989365.1). NCBI lineage: Eukaryota > Metazoa > Arthropoda > Insecta > Hymenoptera > Ichneumonidae > Rhimphoctona > Rhimphoctona megacephalus. The sequence continues at coordinate 14,633 of CAXDIM010000173.1, read as the reverse complement.
ATTCCTTGAGGCTCGAACTTCACCATTCGATAAAATTCGTTCATAGGTGGATGCAATTCCAAATATTAAGAAAAAAAAAACAAACAAACAAGTTAAACATTGCGTTTGACGACCACTTGATGATAACGCATCAAATTTATTTATACCTTATAAATTACATGGTCTCTCGTATACGTTGACTCTACGTTTTGCCTTCAGTCACCTTAACGAGGTCACAAATATGGAAAAAGTCATTTTTTTTTTTAATTTCCTCCTTTCGCGTAATAATAACGAAAAATTTCGTAATACAATTATTTCGAGAAAATATTGTTTTTCGAGTCGTTATTATAGTATCATTTCAGATTAATGACAGGAGTCAGAAATGATAGTAACGTAGCGAAGAAAATGGTATTAAAATTTATGCCATTGCGTCCAACAAAATGTTTTTCTTTTCTTATAATTTTCACCATTATTTAAACTTTTTTAACCCCTTTAACGAGGAATCCAAAAAAAATTGAAAATTTCAATCACATTGATCGGCAAAATGTGTAAAAAAAAATATCACTAAAAATGGAATTTCTTCAACCAACATATTCCCAATAAAAAATCAATGAACCGCATTTTTTTTTTCATTGATTTACCACAATTTTTCATACTCGAAATTTCAACTACGAGAATCGAGCCAAAAAAATGCTTGCTGACAGTCTTAACACCGCGGTTTTTTTTTGTTTTATTTTTTATAACAGTGTGATGCATCTCCGTGGTATTCAGGCGAAGGCCATGCAAGCGCCACAGCATTCGCACGAAAATGTCAACGTTAAAGAGTGATATTTTGAATTCCGTGACCCATGGCACGAGAGATTCCATGAATATACTGAAATAATTCCACTGAAAAAATGATCATAAAAATCATGTAGAACTGAGGGAACAACTTAAAAATCTGAAGATTACTATTCAAATTAAATATAAATATTAATCGAGATAAAACAAAATTTCTTATCTCCGAAGATTTTTCATTATTTTATATTAATAACGTCGATGCATAAAAATGTGAAATTAACTTTTTAATTATTCCCCTGTACTTTTTCGAAACCGTAAATCGAATGTTTTTTTTTTTTTTTTTTTTTTTTTTAATTTATCGCGGGATTAAATTTATGCCACGTGCAAGAATACATGAATAAACCAGAGGCTTAAAATGAATAATAATAATAATATGAAACGATAATATGGATGAAATAAAAATAATGGCCTTGCGAATTTTCGAGATTTTAACCAAATTTACAACAAAAGGATCGTTATACTTTGTACGCGTCCTTGGTGTATGGAGTCTAGCATGGAGGCCATGGCCATGAACACTGTGTAATCGAATTCAACGATCGGTGAAGCTTTTTAATACGAATCCACTTTTGGTGCAGCAAAAAACCCGAAATTTGCAACAACACATATAAATTTCTATATATATATATATATATAATAATTCAGCCTTGTGGGGTAGGCGTCAAGGGATAAAGAAGTGAGGCGAGAGCTCGAGAATTAACGGGACGTAACTGAGATCGATTAGTCGCGATCTCGTTCCCATTCGCGAGTCTCTTCCGGGCGACGTATCACGATTATGAAGAATATACGTGCTCGCCAATCTGCCTGCGTTCGCTTCGTGCATGCTCGTTTATTACCATTATTATTATTATTGTTATTATTATTATTACTCGAGACGAAATTTGTGCCAAGCAGGCGCCAGTCTCGCGTACGCGAATTCTCGCACTTCCTAACAATTTATCACGGTCGAATAGCGCGAATAAAAAGAGACCGGAAATGACATTTCTTTTCTTCCGATTGTGGAGCACTAAATATTAGAAAAGCAACATTTGTCGATCAAATGGAAAAGAAATTTAATTGAAATTATTCTTGAAGGAAGCAATACGAAAGTTTATTCGAGATAATTTTTATAATTTATTGCAAATTTTTTAATATAATCGTAATAATAGTAAAACAGTGATTTTTTTTGGGTTTTTTAATGTTTAATTTTTTTCAAGATTGAATACAAATTTGATAATCTTAAGTTATATTCTGATATGCAGCTGCGACATGTTAAACGAATGAGAGAGCAATAAAAAGTACGGCAATTGAAGAAAATCTTTGAAGATTTTTTTACCGCGTGTCATTGAAGTATTCTCGATCGTTTCACGAATCCGTGAGGGCACCACCACGCCTGCTTTTTCGCTTCTATGGCTATAGACATAAGTGTGTATATGTGTCCAAGTATTCCCTCTTTGGATCCAGAAAATGCGGGAGAGAGAGAGAGAGAGAGAGAGAGAGAGAGAGAGAGAGAGAGAGCTTTGCTCCCGGGCATCTCCTGGCACGTGTTTGACCCGCGAGAGCCTGCCACGTATCTCCAAATGGCGTGTATATATATTCGCGACACTGCCACCCGGTCAGAACGAGAAGGGCGGGGTGCTCGAGGACTTGGTCGTGATTTTTTGTTTCATTATTTTTCTCTCTTCAATTTTTTCTTCTTTCTCTTCTTTTTGGGCTGAAATGAGAACCGGATTTCGAAGGCAAACATTTTTACAGGGCGAGTTTTCGGTGCGGTGCGTTCTTTCGACTATAATTGTTTTTAGATGTCCAAGTTTTTCTTAATATCGTCGTTTATTTTCGGTTATGAGGCGAAGAGCAAAAAACAAAAAAAAAAGATCTAAAATCGCATAAAATTCATAAATTTTATTGAAGCTTTACGTTTATGTTTTTTGTATTTTTATTAGATGTTTTGAAATTAATAAAAATACACGCGCGGAGTGTCTGGAAAAAGTGAGAAAAAAAAAAAATGGCACTCGGTGCGTTTTCATTCCGTGCTTCGGGCCAAATTGGCCATTGCCAAAATTTCGGTCGCACGTGCTATCGATCTCGGCAAAGACTCGTACACTCACGTGAAAAACTTGCCTCTGGACTGCGTGCGAAAACGTATAAAGGGTACACGAAAATAAGAAGAAACAAAAATGAAAAAAAAAAAAAAAAAAACAAAAACAAAATACTCGCAAATTCCATTCGAAACACCAGGAGGAGGCCTGTGAGTGTACGCGTGACCTCGAAATAGGCGTGAACATCAATTAAATTCTACACGCCTCGAACCGTCGGTCCCAAATAAATCATTCACGAAATTCGAATAATCGCGACTTCGCAATTGTATATAAAAATCTTTCAATTTTACGACGAAGTGAGTGAAAAAAAAAAAATTGAGAACCGGTACAATTAAAATTGGTTAATTTACGATAAAATTGCAATTTAGTCTTATGAAGTCCGTCCAAAGATTCCACTCTCAAGTCCTCGAAAATTGCAACAGCCCATTTTTTAATTAAAAAAAAACATATTGATGAAAAAAATGAAGATTATAAAATTACATCAATAATTAGGCAAAATTGCCTCATTATTGGACTTTTTTTCTGTAGAAGCCTTTGCAACTCGATGAAAATAATAAAAATAATATTTGTTACAACGACATTGTATTGTTGGAACTCCCAAATGAAATCAAATACTTCAACATAATCGACAGCGGTAGATGCGCGGTCGGTGTGTGGCTCCGGCGATCACCAAAGTTAAGCAGCCTCGGGGGAGGCCAATACTTGGTTGGGTGACCGCTTAGCCATGCGCCGGCTCGCTCACGCATCAATCGCTGAGCGGGAGGCAGTTTTTCGGAGTTTCCGATGGTGCTAATCAATTGAAACTCAGTAAAAATACAGCCGTCTATATCGGCCGGGGTTTCCACAGTTTCCCTTGGCCCTCGTGCAAATGCGATATAGTAGTGCATTAGGAAAGAGTGGCTGTGGGCAACACTCTTAGGGAGTTTCTCAGGAACATGAAAATTAGGAAATTGGAAATTGGAATCTTGGTGAAGTGGGGAAAAAGTGATGGGATGGATTCGTAAAAACCTGCAAGGGTATACGCAGGAATAAAGAAATAAATCAAATACTTCAACATTTTTTTGAAAAATCTTTTAATGAAAGAAATAGAAAGAAATTTCTCAACTGTACTTCATTTTTTACAAAGAAATTATTTACAAAGAAATAAATCAAATACTTCAACATTTTTTTGAAAAATCTTTTAATGAAAGAAATAGAAAGAAATTTCTTAACTGTACTTCATTTTTTCTTGCACTCTTTCGAGTCCAATATGAATAATAAAAATAACTTTAAAATCATGTAATTCGAAGTACAGTGGCGTGCAAACGTTTCGGGCCACCCTATTTTTTATGCACATTGAACAGAAATATGGTGGTGGGAGAAAAACAAACGAATAATGATAACACGTAATCACTTATATTTAGAAACAATAAATTGTATACATTGATATCGATCTTAAATCATTAATTGTTCAACAATTTTTTATGACTGGCTGTGCAAAAGTATTGGGGCGCCTACTTTTGGGTATGAAAAAAATAACAAAAAACTTGAAAAATAAGGAAGCATGTCTCGGTCTTCTCCACTCGACTCAATATTTTGTTGCCATGCCCTTAGCAGCGACGACTGCAGCGCACCGACGAGGCATAGACCCAATTACTTGTTTGATTCGTTCTTGTGGCAATTTTTCCCATTCACTTTGCAAATAATTCCACAATTCCGTTTTGTTGGAGTAATTTTTCGTTCCAACACGACGCTTGAGGTCTTGCCACAGGTGTTCAATAGGATTTAAATCCGGTGACTGCGATGGACAGTCAAGAAGGCGGACTTTCCGGCTTTGAAGAAAATTTTTAACAAGACGCGAAGCGTGTTTCGGATCATTATCGTGTTGAAACACCCAACCACGCGGCAAATTTTTCATTGCAAATGGGAGCATACGATCTTGTAGTATGTCCCTGTACATCGCAGCGCCCATATTGCCATGAATTTCCACCAGCGGACCAACGCCATCATCAGAAAATGCTCCCCAAACTTTAATGTTTCCGCCACCGTGTTTTACGGTAGGAATTTGGTACCTTACATTATATCTGGTACCTGCTGGACGTCTTACGTACTTCTGACCATCACTTCCGAATAATTGAAATTTCGATTCATCGGAAAAAAGTACTTTCCGCCAATTTGATACCGTCCAGCGCTGATATTTTTTCGCAAAGTCTGATCTAGCCTTCTTATTCTTTTTGCTAATCAATGGTTTTTTTACACCAACACGTCCAATCAGCCCCGCAGCTTTGAGACGTCGAGATACCGTACTCCGACTAACATCAGCTAGATTTTCACTTCGCAATTCCCGGGAAACATCTGCAGCACTTTATCGTGGATCTACAATGCACTTTCTTTTTATAATTTTGTCGACGCGATTCAAAGTTTTTCGCGGTCTACAGCTCCGATTTTTGTCACACAGTGAGTTCGTTAATTTATATTTAGTAATAATACGATTAACGGTACTTTTGCCAATAGATAAAGTCTCCGGAACATCACGAGAACTTTTTCCTTCTGACGAAAGTTTTAACACGATTTCACGAAGCTGAATATTGGTGTGTTTCGGCATTGTGGCAGAAAGGAGACTGATTTTCCATTGTAGGACGTGTTTTGAAACTAATGAGGAAAAAAATGTAAACAAACCGTGCGTACGAAGCCGCGGCGATATAGTGGCCCGATACTTTTGCACATCGACCAAAGTCATTCCACGTAGTACACGAAAAATACGCCATAATTAAATATAATATACGACGTTGTTACCTTCGTTCTAACTCTCTTGAATATTTTGAACGAACGAACGAGTGGAGAAATAAAATATTTGATCAATTAACTGGAAAAAAGTCGGGTGGCCCGAAACTTTTGCACGCCACTGTATATACAACGATATAAATATGCACATATACATAATGTATAGACATGTGTGAATTTTCGTGTCCGGATCGTTTTGATCGTGAAACGAAAGGAGGATGACGAGAACGAGGGCTCAAATGGGTTTAAATGCAGTTCGAAAGCGTCATACGTGCGAGGGAGAACCGGGGGATAACGATAGAGGAAAGAAGACCTGAAGAAAGAAAAAGAGACGAGAAATAATATGAGAAAGATCGGCGACTGCATACATATATATATTTATATGAAGTCGTAGTTGGTTGCAGCAGGGCCTGCTGGTGGACGACGGGGTTTGGGGCCCGTCCGTCGCGTGTTTTTGCCCCCCGTCTGGCCCCCACCGTGGCTCATCGTTTTTTGTCTGCACTGCATGCACCCTTCGTTCCCCCTTTCCCTTTCCCTTCCCCTCTCAAACTCTTCTCTCTTTCTACGTCTTGTACTCTTCTTTTAGCTTTCTTTCTTGTTCTTGACGGCCTTCCTTCGCGCCCGTCCGTGCGCACATGCACGTGCACTTTGATGCGATGCCCTTCTCCCCCTCTCCCCCTTCGCCCCTTTCGCCCCTCGTTCTATCGCGTTTCTGCACTCGCCCTTACGCCTGTACGCATTCTCTCCTTAAGGTTCTTTCATAATGTCCAGTAACCATTCGAGAACACTAATTTTGAAAGAAAAATTGGGATTTTTGATTATTTGATTGATCAATGATTAGTCAAGTGGTAAACAGAGTTTTTTTATGAATAAAATCCTTCTGACAAAGTTTGCATCAATTTTTAGCGTATTGTGAAAAAAAAAAAATACTTTTTTTAATTTTCTCCACTCGAATTAACTCTAGCTACACACTACGGAGTCCAATGGACGACTTTTTCGCTTTACTGATTGCCTCTCCGGATTGGTCGGAGTCTGGCGTTTCGATTTCACCACAATTAAACCTCAATAGAAGCGTTTTTTGCAATGTTATAGAGCAATAAAAGTCGTCGGTCCAATAGATCGATAGTGTGTAAGTATGGTACTAAAAATTTTACTATGTAGCTAGAGTTAATTTCGTAATGTTTATTAGAAAAAGTAAAAATACTGGATTTACTTTCGAAAACGTTAATTTGTGAGAGGAAATCGGAATTTTCAATTATTTTATTGATCAATGGATTAGTGAAGTGGAAAACAAAGTTTTTTTTTTAATCGGTAGAATTCTTTTGACAAAGTTTGCATCAATTCTTAGCGGTATTGTTAAGAAAAAATAACTTTTTTTGTATTTCGTGGATCGAATTAGTTTCGTAATATTTAGTACAGAAAATTGAAAATACTGGATTCTTGTTAACTAACTTACGAATTACATCGAGGCTCAAAACCATTGAAATATTTTCTTAACAAAATTGATATCGGATATTGTTGAAAAAATCAAATATTTAGACGTTCGCGCATTTTAAAGAATTTTTTATATTCATTCAATTCTCCAAATGAATTTGATTCTACCGAGATGAAAAAGTTTGCGAATTTTGGCTTTCTTTATCTCTGCACGAAGAGAAATGTTTTAGAATATTTGTAAGAAATTTTGTTAAGAAATTTGTATAAATGTCACCAAAAAACAAAATTAAAATCAATGGTGTCAGTACGATAAAAAGTAGTCTCCTGGCACTGTAAAATTTCATGCGATAATTGTCAATTTTTGCTTGCCCGAACATGAATTTCAATAGTCCTCATTTTTTAGTTTTATTCCTCATAATAATAATAATAATAATAATAATAATAATAATAATAATAATAATTAGTATTATTATAATTATAATACTAATAAGCTAATGAATAAAAGATTATTCATCAATTGATAATTCATTCATCAAACAAATGATTTATTTATTGAATAAAGAAATCATCAATGAGATCAAACGTTTTGAATTTTTTTAGTTCGTCTTCAAATCAGGCTTTCAAATGAAATATATGAATGTGTCAGGACACGGCTGCGATATGAAGAATTATGTTGGATTGGCAATTTGAAGTTGAAGGAGAAAATCACTCAATTTGCTGCTTCTTTTCATCTCAAGAATTCTTTTTTCCTTTTTAGTATAAAAAAAATTGTCAAAGGTTAAAGGTAATGTTATGTCACTTGACAAATCGGAATAAAAATAATAAAAATAGAAAAGATAGAATGAAAATAATAAAAATAGATAGAAAAAAAAAATAATAAAAACAAATCGGAATAAAAATAATAAAAATAGATAGACTCTGGCCTGATAGTCGTATGTAATAACAAAAGACGATGTTTGCACCAAAAATAGCAAACAACATGGTAAAAATTGCCTTGCATTGTATTATTAGGTGTATAACTTAATTTTTACCGTTTTTTTAAATAAAATTCATTTAATATTATAAAATATACAAAACAATATTAATCTTCAAAATATTATCCACTGTTTTCGATGACCTTTCTCCATTTATTCTCCATTTATCAGGCAACATACGGATGCGATCTCGAAATAAATGAGAAGTTTTTGAGGCAATAAATTCATCGATGATTGGTAAAAACTGAATTATACACCTAATAAAATTTCTAACCCATCTGAGATATAGTTGCGGTGCAGCCATTAACTTTTCGTTCAAGGCAAGTTAAAAAGCAGCAATTTTCTTTGTAATGAAACTTTTTACAGTCTTTTTCCCATAATTTGATTGTGCCGTATTAAAAAAATTCATAGGCTTATGTTAAATACTGCAATACTCATTGAAATATTTAATTTTTTTTCGATAAATCGTTCCAAAAAAGTTTTTCTCACCCAACTTATAGTGGAGAGCACGATCATTTTTGTGATATTTTTTGCCAATTAATTGGCAAATTTATAGTTTACAGAGATTCAAGTAAACTCTTATCAGAAAAACTCGACAGTGATAAAAAAACAGCTTGATATTTTCATTACTTTTTGTTCTAAGTCCTACATTAATTTGAAATTATAAACTTGCTACGAATTAGTCACGAATTTATTGCAATATTTCTTTATTGTGAATGCACCCTGAAGATTTTCTCATTTTTCTCGTCGTATATAAATGTATATTTGTATTTATATATCTACATATATTTATATATATATATATATATATATATATATATGTCGGATCTCGTCGGCTCGCAACCGGTGGCCAGTGCAACCACTTTGCAAAGCTCGGAGAGCAGGAAAGTGCACCTTGGTTGAGCGTGGCCGGTGCAGTTACGAGAGAAGAAGCGAAAAACGAAGAGAGGGATAATCCTATCGCGGGAGCCGTCGCCTCTCTACTGCACCTGCCCGAAAGAGCAATAAAAAAGGGAAAGAAAGAGAAAAAGAAAGGGAAAAAAGAAGAAAAGAAAAAAATAAGTATAGAATAAGAAAAGCATACTGGATGGCACGCAGGGTGTGTTTTCTTCGTCGTGTATATATTTTTATTTCCTTGTTTCTTGTAGCGTCTCGTTTCTCAACGATAATATTTCGTTGATAAACTCGGTAATAATCAATTAAAAAAAATAAAAATAAAAATAAAAAAATAGCGACGTACTTTAACGAGACGGAGAGAAGGAAGAGCTGCGTTTTCGAGTCATCGCAACGAGCAGATTTACGAGAAACTTGTTAACCTTATCGCGAAATAGCCTTCGTTATTATTGTCATTTAATTCTTATCTTATTAAAGATAATTGCTTACACGTTTATGAACATAAACGAGAGTTTAATTGTAAGCGAAGTAGCCATGGAGAGACAAGTTCAAACAGCCTAATTAACAATATAAGAAAACAATTTGTTTTCCAATGCACGAAAAGTTCATGCGAAAAGAAATAAAAAGGAATGATCGATCATTAATCCCAGGAAAAACAAGCACGAAGATTCTAGACTTCCTATATAATTGTTATCGCAAATATTGAACGACGAGAGTGTGCGAATTCACGCAAGGACGTTTATTCGCAGAGAAATAAAAGCACGAAAAAAAAAAAAAAACACAAATATGAGAGGGAAAAAAGTGTGTTCAGGGAAAGAAATCGCAGGTTCGAGTCGTTCTTGGTGTTGTCAGGTCAATGCGTTTCTAAAAGTTCTATACGACATCCACCCTCTTGAGTGCGAAGTAGAAACGGCTGTATATACCACCGGCATTTTTTTTTCTTTTCTCTCGGTCTCGTTCTTTTATTCGAACTCTTCCTCTCTTTCTCTTTCTTTCTCTTTCCTTATCTCTCACTATTCTTCGTCTTTTTATTATATTTTTTTCTCCTTCTATTCGTTTTTCTCTTTTTGTTTGTGCGCTCGTCTTTATTTTTTTTCTGCGTCTTGGCGCGACGCGACGCCCGCGAGAGGGTTCTATATGGTCGACGTGTACTCGAAGAGCGTTTAACGAGCGGCCCGATCCGTTGGACCGGCGATGATGAACGTTGATAAGGTTTTATGGTCGTGTCTCATCCTGTGTCCCACCAATCCCGAGATCGCTGCATGCATCGCAAATGTGAGTGCATGCACCGACCACTTTTCGCCACTTTATTTCTTTCTTTCTTTTTTCTTTTTTTTTTTTTTTTTTTAATTCCATATAAATATATTTTTATATTTCGATTCCTTGAACTTTTATTTCTCAAAGTTCGTGACGCCCCTATTGCGTTGGGCCCCTATTGCGTATATACGTTTATATTTTTTTTCCGGACAAACGAATTGAGAGATTTTTCCAATTACTTCTTCGCACGATTCATTTTCGTCTCCGTTTCGATCAAAAAAAAAAAATCTAGATATGATCGAATTTACATATTTTTTTTTTTTTTATTATTCATACCCAAAAAAGTACGTTGCTCCTCAATATACAAAAATCGAGAATAAACTTTATTTCAACCTATGGATCGATTTCAAACTAGTTTCAATCATTTAAATTAGAAAAAAAAAACAAAAAAAATCCAAATAAATTTTCTACCAAAATTCGAGCTTAATTAATTCGAGTAAAAATAGAATTTTATTCAATTTCACTTTGATTGACAGCATTTCGTTTTAACGATATTCAATTCATCGATTAAATCAATTCAATTAAATGTTTTTTCTTTTTTTTTCTTTTCTTTTTTTTTCTTTTAATTCGATCGCTTCAAATAATGACGAAATTTGAATGATCGAAAACTTGGAAGCTCCTTGTTCCACATACTAAGTAATTACTTTGACACGTGTGATTTTGTCGAAGAAAAAAAAATCAATGAACGACTAATCGTTATTAACGACTCAGCACATTTTTCTCCCCTCTTGCTTTGCTATTGCACAATCATTTACACACGCTCACACACACACACACACGAGTATTATATATATATATATATATATATATATATATATATATATATATATTGTATTTTTGATTATATAGCAAAATAATTTCTAAAGGCACTTGGTGCATATCTTGTTCTGGTGTTGACAGTGAGCGGGAGCGGTTACATAGTGTCAGTGGTGCTTGTTCTGTTGGTCGGTGCGTTAGTCGGTGTACTGGCAACCGTTTCGCATCATCTGCATCATCATCGTCGTCCGTTGACCCATACGGTTGGTGGGCCAGCCTCAATATTGCGCGATCATTACAGACATCATCATCGACGTCATCATCATCATCACCATCATCATCATAGCGAAGAAACGCCGGCCTCCCTACAGCGTCGCTTGTTGCTCCAGGATCATCAAAATTATCCTGATACTCCGGTGAGTCTCGTTTTTGTTCTATCCATTATTATTATTATTATTATTTTTTTTTTTTAGCCTCTATTTAATTTTGTATCGTTGTAAATCAGTATAAGAATTTTCCAAATTGTTTACGATTTTTTTTTGTCCAATTTCTGGGTCCGCGAAAGAAATAAAAAATGTTGAGTAATCTTCGATCGTTTGACAAATAAATTTTTGAAATAATGGGGGGGGGGGGAAAAAGCAAATTGGTCTCTTTCCAATAATACAAACAAGGCCACCTGATTCGATCTTACATTTGAATTTGTGTGAAAACATTTACTAAGGTATGTGGAATTTTGAAAAAAAAAATAAAAATAAAAAAAAAATAAAAAAAAAATGTACAAAAAATGTTGAATGCCCGCGAAGAAATTCCTATAAATTCCAATTTCGTGGTACGAAACAGCTCAGGGATACATTTAATCGAGATAAACTAACACGCGAGTTTGATAATACTCGGGAATATTCGGGCCTAAGTGCAGAACGAAGCAATGACCTAATTCGAAATTTATTACGTTTGGATCGAGTCCAAGTACGATGCATTGGCGCCTACGTTAAATTCGTCGATAAATAAAAATGAGAAGAAAAAAAAAACAATAACACTCGAGAACATAATCGAAGCGACTTTTAAGAAAGAAATGAAAAATTCGGAATCGCAAAATGAAGGCTACCAAATGATTTTACAGTTTTTTTCATGTTCAATTTGAATAATAACAGACCGAGTAGATATTTGCCAGATTTAAAACCACGTCTAAAATTTTTCATCGATCAGAAAATCGTTTAATATCTTCATCAATGAAAATTTGATTGTTTTTCAACGCTTGAAAATCCGACAATTTTTTTATTTTAATACCTAAATGTTTAAACAAAAATAATGTATGCAAAATTCGATAGGAAATTTTGAACCTCGATTTATAGACGTGATTGAATTCCAATTAAAAGAAACGTGAAGAATTAAATTAACGAGCCTCATTAATTAAAGCATTCGATTAATTTGGCTCTTTAATGACGATTTTTTCGAGTTCGTTTTATTTTATTTTTTTGCTTTTTCGATTCGTGCTCTTTCTCTACGCCATTGGGAAAGACAAGCACGTGGCGATGTGTTCGCATCGAGACGAAGAACCGCGGTCTCTCGTGGCGCATCTCACGAGGCGTGACGTCACCCGGGGCATACCTAACTCCACTATAAATGTATCTAATTCTCGCGGTGTCTCCCTTACTCCTCTTACGTCTGGAGTCTGCAAGCTGTCGCCACAGTTGAGAAGGAATAGACGAGGCAAGAGAGCGAGAAGAGAAAACCACGAGAGCGAAATCGTAAACAAAACTGACACATATAAAAATTGGAAAAGAAACGAGCCGTCACGTAATTCACGTAACCAAAGATTTTTCATTCCATTTGCTTAGCTTAATTGCCATTGAAGATTGCATCGTTGGGACTCAACGAAAAAAAAACATTCCTTTAATTTATTGAATTAAATTAATGAAATCGTCCTTAGAGATTTTATTTTTTGCAATCGGGAAAAAGTCTAAGCAATTTTTGGTGCAAAACTGCAAATAAGTTTGGTTCTATTCGAAAAAAAAAAAACAAAAAAAAATAAAAATTAAATTTCGTTATTATTTGTCAATAGTTTATTTTTATATAATTTTCTTGCTCATTTTTCCAACTAAATATTTAATAGGCGATGAAAAAAAAAAACTCAATGAGTCAGTTTGAGCATCGAGATGTTTGTTCTGTTAGAAAAATGAAAGATTTTCAAAAAACCTTCAAATAATTATTTGCTAAGTCCGCAAAGAAACCACGTTATTTATTTCTTAATAAAAAAATGCACGTTGGAGAAAAAAAATGATCGTTCTCTTAAATTCCAAAATAATCCAAATTTTATTATACTTCCAATTTTTTGAGCCTAAAGAGACAACAAAAAAATATGTGATCCATTTGAAGAGAAATTCTGAAGACTAAAAATTTCTATTCGGCATGAGATTTCTTTTTTGCCTGATTGTCTCTAAATTTTCATGAGAGCGAGTAGGTCGAAAGGGTGAAGAAGCGAATGAGAATTCATAAATGAAGGAGAAACGAGAGTCTCTTCACTCTCCCGTGATGTTCTCTTCATTTCTTTCTCCGCGCGCCCCCTTTTAGCCAAAGAAAAAGACATGTTTTTTGTTCCTCTTTTTTTTGTATCTCTCAGTCAGAGTTTGTCTTTCTCGTCGTTGTCTCTTGGTCGTTGAAAACGTGTGTAGATTCCGGATGGTAATAAAACCGCGCCCGGGGCGAGCCACGCGCTGCTGAAATTTTACCCTTCGCCCGATTCGGCCATGACGAGAATAGGGAAAGGGCGCAAGAGGAGTCCTCGTGGCTTTTAGAGAGTGAGGGCGAACGAGTTTTTTTTTTTTTTAATACATTTTTTTTTTTTTATTATCTCTCTCTCTCTCTTTGGCTTACGTGCGCCCTTCATCCACTTTTTCTTCGCTGTAAATATGTATACAGCAATTCTTGTATGTGTGTAGGCTCGTTTTTTGGGGAGAAGGGAACGAGGGTGCTGTCTGGGTCGGCCTTAAAGTGGATATAGCACGTGGATATGCCTCGTGCGAAACTGACAGTACCCAGAGATAAGGCACGTAACTAAATACCATCGACTTACCCCTTTATTTATTTTTTACTTTTTCTTTTACAAATTTAGCCGGGAAAAAATTGTATGCGTCGGTTGTTTTTTTTCTTCTGTCGACTTAATCCTTTTTCCGAGAGTTTATCAGTTAATCCGACAATTCTAAATACATTTTTAGACCATATTTTCACTCCTGTCAACAAATTTGTTGTTTCTATTAATTCTCTTAATAATTCGAATTCCCCGTTGCCATTCCCACTTCAATTTACAACCCTTTATTTAATTTTCACTTTTTTTTTTTTTACAAATTTATCTATACGTTATCAGTTAATCCCACAATTATAAATACATTTTTATATCATATTTTCATTAGTGTCAAAAAATTTATTGTTTCTCTTCAATAATTCTAATTCCCCGTTGCATTTTGCTACTCAAATTTTCAACACTTAATAAGTTTCTACCATTATTTATTTGTTTCAACATTTTACAAGAATTTACTCCTATAAAAAACGTGTCAGTTTGTCTTTGTTTATTCATTTCATATCAAATTCGTCTGGATGATAA
>CAXDIM010000172.1:0-29045 GCA_963989365.1 Rhimphoctona megacephalus | reverse complement strand
CTCAGATGCTCCTCCCTTACTTTGTTGTTTATTACACAAGTTTATTAACCATATTACGATGGTACCTGACAGTAATAGGAGATCGCGCGCGTTTGGATTTGCTGTGAAATTTCCTTTAATATCTCAAACCATATTCCTTCTTTCAACATTTAAATACACATTGTTAAAATGCAATGAACATTTTTCTTCTTATTGTTAATGTCACCGTTTTTGACAGTGTAAAAATAATTTTTGAGGATGCAACTCGTTGGTTCTTCACGAAGACCCAAAAAAATATTTTGCTTCATTTTTCAAGTTGAAACTTTCAAAACGATATTTGAGATAGCATATAAGAAACAAAATTCCCTTGTATTCCAATGCAGCAAAAACTTGAACGTTAATTTTTACCAATGTCACATTCTAGTACCATAAAATGCACAAAAGTCCTTTATTTTATATGTACCCCCTTCGCATATTCATATTTTACTTTTATATACATTTGAACACATTTACATCCGTTTACACATTCATATTTGATATTTATACGCATTCGAACCCATTACATTGGTATCCTGCATTTATATCGAGCGTTCGTCGCGAGGTTAGCAACAAGACACCGCGCTTATCACTTGCTCGTGGTCCATTACGATACTCGCTACCCGAAACGAATCGTCTCTCTCGCACTCATTGGGTCGTTCTATCAGTCATTCAGTCGGTAAAAGTCCTGCTGCACATTTTCTCTCCGGCATAATTGAGTATTCGAGAAAAACAAAAGTTACACGTTGTTCTCGTTTCACCAGAGAATAAGGTGTAACTTTTATTTTTTTCGAAATATCAAACGTCTCCGAGAAAAAAGTGAATATGTTTTTCAACTATCTCTCTTGTATTCACGTAACTGATAGAGCGCCTTAAGCACATTCAATGAAGTGAGAACGGTGCAGCAAAAAGTTGTACATTCACATCCTTCTCTTTAACAACGAGAACGAAGCAAAAAAAATTGCTCGCTTTTTTACTTCCTTTTTTAACAACGAGAACAAAGCAATGAAAAGCTACTCGCTTGCACCGTGCAGCAAAAGTTGCACACTTCTTTCCTCATTCAATCCTCGTCAGCCCACAGCCCTTTCTTCCGACAATGCTTCTGCGTATGCCTAGGATTCTCTGAGCTGATAAAATAAGGTATCAGTTGAAAACGGTAGTAAAAGAATGTTTAGATCCTTCTATATAGTCCCGAGTATCACCACGAGTCATCGGCAGATCTGAAAACCGAGGGACCACGTATCACTAACGCCAACCCTTTCGCTAAAGAAATTGTAATCATCCACTCTAATTACAAATTAGAACGAGCACAATACAACGAATCCCCTCCCGCATCTCGATATTTGCATCAAGGATCCGAAGTTCAACGTGTATTGCGAATAACACATCAAACGCAACACTGCGAGGTAGAAGCAAAAATAAATAAACAAAATAACTAAAACATAATTTTCAGCATTGTAATATTTTAATCTCTAACCTCTGTCCCGAAAATTCCAGACAAAGCCTGGAGATCTAATCCTGCGAACAAAACATTCGCTGCTATCTGTCAATCTAAATTTATCCAAGATGTAACAAAAACACTATTGACTTGATATTACGAACTAAATAATGAAGGGTAATATATACACTGTAAAAAATTTCCGTATGAAAATTAATACACATGTATAGGAAGCTTTTATGCTGATACCGTATATGAAAATTCAGATACGCTGAGGAAAATTGAGAGACGCGGTATTTTAATGATACGAGCACTGTTCAATAAAATTAATATACTTGCGTATTCGAAAAATCATATACATGTAAGAAATGTTGACTTTGTGCATATTAAAAACACGAAACATCTACTAATATTACTATACAGGTATATTAAAGTTCATGTTACCAGCATAGTAATTTTCAGATTCAAGATTACTAAATTTCAGGCACCGTATAACGTTTTCGCATTACATATGCCTACGATATTTCTAGAGATGTATCATCAAATTTGGTGATCCTTTTTGAATATTAATATACGAATGAATATTAAATAAATTCAGCTATTATGAGTTTTTAAGGGGAATACATTGATTGGCGTACTATTGTGTTCGATTTTTTAAAGTTGAAGGTCGAAATCATGCAGACATCTCAAGAAATTAATTAGAGTGACTTATCACCACTTGATGCCGTGGCAATCAAGTCGAGCAATTGTCGCCGTAAAATTTTTTATTATAATCTCAACATCTTGTGTTAAGTTTGGTGTTTACCATTTTCATATTTTACACAATTTTCTTAGATTCGAGCGACTTGTATATATCCTCGTACGAAGCACGTGCCTCCTATGAGAAAGTCGACGCTCTGCGCCACGCGGTGGCCAGAGCGCGAGGCACGGTGCCCACAGAGCGTTACGAATTTCCTAAACTTGTGTATTAATTTTAATATTGAGATTCTTATAATTAATACATAGGCAAATGAATTTTAATACACGGATTTTTTTTTTATACTGCAGGGTATATTAATTATCATTCCCATTTTTGTACCGTATTTTTAAGAGATAGAGTTATGATGGGAAATAACATGTATCGTATTATTAACATTCATGTGTATCTTATTTTTCAGTCAACTGTCAAGAAAAGTGAATATCATACTGTAATTTTAATACATTGTTGATAGTAGATGAATTCATATGCATTTGTATTAATTATCAATCAAACATATGATTTATTTCAATGCATGTCCACAAATTTTTCAGCTTTCATATGAATATTCAATGTTATGTATCTTAAATTCCACATCAGTAACCAAAATTTATGTTCATATTTCAATTTTGGCATACGAGTGTAATAATTTTCATTTCATAAACCCGGTTTGTAAATTTCATTTACCGTTGTATTGTAAAAGTATTGTAAATTTCATATATTTTTTAACATATGAAATATCTCATCCTTGACACATAATGCTAATTGTTCTAAGAAAAATAATATTCCTTACATCATAAATTCTCGAATGTCATAATTTCTTCACCTTTTCACCTCGAGTTAATCCTTAGTCCGGAGGCATATTTTAGTACGAATTCTTCTAGCTAGCCCATACATTTACGCGGGAATCTGATTTATTAAGAACTCCCCGGCTTCAATGAGGATAAGACACCCATATTTGTTGCTCAGTTACAACGAGATCGTTCGTAATTGTGGGATGCACAAGCCTTTCGCAAAAACAATGCGTGTACGTAATAAGCGTAATTGCTTGGTGCTCAGTTGATCACATATCTATGCATTTATCTCTAGGAATAGACTATGCCAATCTCGCATCCCATACATACATTCATGGTTAATATGTATGCATGTGTATATATGTCCACAATATTGCAGGATGTAAAATCGTCGTTTAACCTCTTGCGATGTGATTGAACCAAACGAGTCTGCGGTTCAAAGCGTATATACCTCATTCTTAATTGGGTCGTTACGGTCGACCTTACGGAACGGTCGCGGTTCGATCATTCGTAACAAGACCTAGGTCACGCACGTCTCATATACGACTAGGGATTTTACCATTCTGAGGTATTCAAATGCAACGCAATTATTGTGCATTCTCTATATATTTAGAACCTTTGAGTTTTGTTGACAAGCCAAAGCAATATGTAAATTTTTTAAAATGTCTCTTGTTAAAAGTTTTAGGCATTGTACGTAGAAATGAAGATGGTATTAAAGTTTGCAAAATTCTTTGTTTTATAAATGGTCAACGTTTATTACCGGTCTCGTAACACAGGCCCAGAAGAGGTTTTGAATTTCCATAGCTTTCCAAAGATGCAAACTTCAAAAGCGTCAATTATGATCTCACAATTGATTTTTATAGCAAATCAAAAGGTTCATTTAAAAAATCATAACTTTTGCAAAAATCTGTCAAGCAACTATATATATAAAAAAAAAAGATCAAATCAACGTCAAAACAATAGCGTCAATTATGATCTCACAATTGATTTTTATAGCAAATCAAAAGGTTCATTTAAAAAATCATAACTTTTGCAAAAATCTGTCAAGCAACTATATATAAAAAAAAAATGATCACACTCTTTAAAGAAATACAAAAGGCAGCAAACCATTCAGTGCATTTTGTTTTTTTACTACTCTATGTACATCAAATAATTATTCCCTACTAATTACAAAGCTGCACGTTGATTTTCTAGTGCAGTAAAAAAATTTCACAAAGAATTCCATTTCTTTTGAAACTCAAAACTGTACATTTTACACGAAAAAAGTATTTACATTATAAAAGTAGAACTGTTAGTACGATCGGCGTGCAACTAATAAGCGAGTCGCGTGCAGTTTTAAGAATCCTGAGAGATTGAGTGAAATCCTAGATATAACAACATAAGTAAACATACATAGCTATATACGTTATATATATTTATATGCATGTGTGTATTTTCCAAGCGTTTGTGAGCAATTGGAGCTAATTCAAGCACCGCGTCTCGTTAAGGACACGCGCAAACCGCGCGACCATTTTTTTTTATATAAAGAATGATATATATATATTCGCGAATTGAGATGTACATTCATTTTTGCAAACCCATGTATTATACATTAAACACGTTGGTGTACGCATAGGTATATCTATATGTTTGTGTGCGTCTGTGTGTATATAGAGCGTACGGATTAAAATAGTTGGGCAAAGTGGAATTCTACGGCGCGTGGGACGCGTGTGAACCTTAGCCTATCCGTATATATATATATATATATATACACACACAAGGGCGTAGAACTAAACAAGCACAAAACCGTTAAAACTTCTGTGGCTCTAATTAAATTTGATTGCAAGTGGAAGATCTTCCATGATAGAGGAATACAACGGCAGGCGCGGACTTGCGAGATACGACGTATATATATATTTATATTTTATAATGGATGAGAGCTTCGGACAAAATGGGATAGCTCAGAAAAAAATATGACGTTGATGATTAAAACATCGAAAATTTAATAATACTAATATAAGAATTAGAGAAAAGGTACAAAAGAAATTCATTATCTCGTTGGATTTGAAAATTATTCCGTAGAAACAACAAGAAATATTATAGCTAATTACCGAAATAATCCTAAATAAGATTGTTCAAACTACGTAAATTCATAATTTGTGTTTCGAAACTTTGTTCGAACGGTTTAATGGTCAATTTTTTTCTCCGGACATAAAAACACGCGCACGCACACTTTTATTTGTGTACATACTGTAAGTCAAAAGAGGACATGATAATGAAAAAAAGATAGGATAAATAATTGACAATGAAACAAAAATGTGAAAACGTCATTAGTCTGCATATTGCGCATGTCTCTGAAAGCGGTGAGACGGCTCTGAACGATATCCATTGTATTCGAACGTTTTAAGCCTCCTCGCATACGATATCTTTTCAGTAACGCGCACGTCGGTAAAAGTCTCATTTAAGAGAAAGGAAGATTAAGAAACCTTAACCCATACGATAGATCATCGTGTAACTCCGAAGTCCAAGGTCTTACCTATGCTAGCTTTTTCTATAATAAATTCCGGCTTTCGTCGTACGGCCGATTTATCCTTACGTTTCACTCTGATAGAGCAATGTTTATGGTATGTTTTATGGACATGCAGTCTGCATAAGAAATTTTGAGAAGCGGATGAAATGAAACCAACGAAAACAAGATGAAAATTTATTTCAAGGGGCACACTGAAATAAAGGCATAGTGCTGAGAACGAAGGCGTAGTTGGCGCAACTACGCCCTGAGGTTGGATATGGCGAAACCAATGGCGTAGTTGACGCAACCTCCGCGCGTAGTTGAATTTATTTTGTTGAGCCAACTGCGCCCGGAATTTGAGCTAAAACTTTAAATATTCAATAAAACCAAAACATTTTTTGAATAAATTTTAATAAATATTTGAAATAGTATCATCGCATTGCTCGGGAAATGGGAATAAGTATTGGATTAACCTCTAGAGGACCGGAAAACCGATATATCGGCTCGCCCTGTGATACGAACTTTGTATATAGTTGATACGTGATACCATACACTAATTTAGGCACTTTTCAAGGGCGATTTTAACTCTCAAATCCCGGCCGTCTAAAGGTTAAATGAATTGCATTGTGTAATTAAAACGTACAGTAATTGTATTGAATAATTATGATTTTGAAATAACTAAGAATTCTTATATATAAATAATTTTTTTTGATATATATATTTTTTGGAATATTTTTTATTTGATATTTTGCGACTCATTACTAAATATGATTGATCGATTTTTTACTCTAGTAATAGCGCCTATCCTGATATAATTAGGTGGCAAAACCTTTCTATATCAGCGTATTTTAATTGTACGATAAGGCCTTAGACCTTTTTATCTCGTAAAACAAGGATTCGGGTTTTCTCGACGACCGTCGGTCGGAGTGATCGATATTCAACGATTCAATGTCGGAGCCTTATGGACACACGGGCGGTGCGGCGCTTACGCGAGAGCGCTGCACCCGTGTCCCTCCAGCGGATTTCTGCCACACTAGAAAGCCAGCAGGGAATAAGGTTGTCCGGTTACAATATATATAATTCGTGTTAAACAAAACTTATTGTTTGCTCAACGAAATTTTAGTAGCTTTAGCAAAAAGTTTATTTGTTTGAATAGTAACAAAAGATTTCATCCAAATTACGACCAGGTAATTAGCTTAATTACAAATTACATTCCGTTGATCTATGGTGTCATTGAATTCAATTCTCGCAAAGAACTTTATTCGATACTATTATTTTACCAAGTCACGGACAAACCGTATACAACTCAACCTCCGTGTGTTTATTTTAAATTCAATCGATTCTGTGTCTCAAATATTATTTTTTTTTTTTTTCAATGTAACCATTTATTGCGGTTGTATCACATGAAATACACTCAACTCAAATAAATTAAAATTTAGCGGTAAAATCGTGGCGTAGTTGTCTCAACGAGATGGCTTTCAATGGATCAACCACCGGGTGATTGTCTAAACGTAATATGATTATTGGTGCAACGAAATTCGTCCAACCTCATCGCGTAGTTGGCAGTACTATAATTTTTTTTTCCAGCGCATGGTCAATTAAGATTTTTTCTGAATTTAAGCTCCTAATTTTTTTTCTACTATGACTGAAATACTTCGATATCAAGTGCAATGTACGACCGCCCAGAATCCAAAATCAGAGTATTACTCATGTTATTTTTCCACTTGCAGGCTCTCTTATGTTTCCATTATACGTAAGCAGTATATTATAGAAGAGAAAGCAATTGGATTACTTGACCGGAACGTTTCCACCGCCACATCTATTACCGTCCACTTCTTAGATTCAACGTCTGATTGGTTTATATACCGCGGAAGGGTTTCATTCTGCTATGTCCGATCAAAGCGTTTCGATACAATAGGTACAATGTGTATAAAGGGGAAATAAATGAATCGTCTTGTCTAACCGTACGAGCGCGATATCCCAGAGAGTAACGAATTCTCGTGGCCTACTTTGGATTTTACTATATCGCAGTGGTTCAATAGTCGAATAAATATACACATGTATACATCTACAAAAGTTGTAAAGGCTATAGCTAACGTTGACGCAACGTACAGTAAAATATCATGTCGCGAACATCTAATAATCGATTTCTACCGATATATAACTTAATTTATTTGCTACGCGATGCACTGAAACTCGAAAGAACATCGTTTAGAACGTTTTAAGCTAGCGGAACTTCAGACAATGCATTTTAAATATAATAGACTGTTTTTTATCGATGTTAACAAAATTCCAACCTCCTAAATCAAAATGATTCATAAAGCCGAATTTAGATAAGTATCAAATAAAACAAGCTCCGTTCACATTGATAAATATAATCGAGTAATTGCGTAAAATTTTTATGCTTTTTTTTTTATTTCAACAATTGTACATTTTCGTTTTTTTTAGCAAGTGTGAAAAAAATTATCTTTATGACTTTACCATAAAGAGAACGATTATGCATGACACGATCAGTTAAGGTTGCTAAGGTAATTGGTAGGTCGTTTTATTACATTAATAAATTTAAGGAATTCTCTACGCTAATCCCAAATATTGAATAATTCATCAATAATAAATAGTTGAGGAAAAAAACATTATTTTTGTCACCATAATTACAAACTAATTTCATTCTATCATAGATTTAAGGTCATAGCAAATGAATCAAACAAAAAATTGTTTTGGTCGATCGTTTGTTCCATTATCGTTTCGTAGTGAAGATTGAAAAATTACCTTATAAGTGATAGGTGATAACATGATATCCTTGAGATTAATTTATTCTAACTTTAAATATAATGAAAAAGTAATTGCATATCTTGTGTAATATAAAAAATGTTTTCGAATTTCGAAAATGTACTTGTCTCGATTCGCTACCGCGAATCTTTAAAAATTCCCGATCGAACTGTACACTCTAATAATGTCCAGTTAAATATTTTGGATGGAAAAAAAAATTGCAAAAGTGGTTAAATTAAAATTTGCCATGCCATTTGGAGTTTTCACTTTCACACAATATTCGCTTACGAATTTCGAAAAATTATAGTACTATGTATTACTACTTGTTCTTTTTCGTCAGTGTATCACACCAATTTTTACTGTGAATTTCAGCGTAGAATTCATTGCACTAGTCAACATGAAATTTGCGACTAGAAAGTACTTACTTCCCACCTACTTAGGTGTTTTCGCTAGATTTTTGCGCGCTGAACACGAATTCGGTCGTTAAAATTGCCTGTCGCGTCAGGTTTTTTCACAAATCAAGCTCAAAATGTCGAAAAACGTATTGTAGGCCATTTTGCAGAACTTATAACGCATGAACGTGACGTGCTAAGACCTTTTGACGTAACTTATTTAAAATAAATAAGTTTAAACCCTGTAGTTTCAAATGCATCTGTTATAAATTCTGTCACAAAATCCGTTAACGGGAGAAACCAGTTTAGGAGGCCGAAATTTTGGTGTTTTTCGTGAATTTTTTTTAACAGGGAAGGAATAATCAGAATTTGTTTAAACTTGGAGGATATTTTATTCATGTTTTGAAGTACACTTTCTAATTTTTTCAAGTCATTTCCGCCGGAAATAGTGGAATTAGAAGCTGCTGTCCATGGACGATTTTTTTTTCAACTGGTGGGCATTCTAGCTCAAAAAGTTATTGACCAATCATTCTGAAAATTTGTGTGAATATTCTTTATTCAATTACAATCTATATGAACCTAACTCTGGGATGATATTATTATTAAAAATATTTTTTTTAATGCAAAAAAGGTGAAAAAACATGTTATAAAAACATGGCATTGTGTTCAAACACCTCAAAAACATGCAATTTTCAAGTTTCTTGATCACAATTAGGTTCATATTCTTAGGAAATATGTTGTTAACGAAAGAAAAAAATTGTAATGATTACAGATAAAAATTGTGACTTCAGGAATGCCCACCAGCAAAAAACTCGGATGGCGATCGTCCATGGACAGCAGCTTCTAACTCCACTATTTCCGGCGGAAATGACTTGAAAAAATTACAAAGTGTACTTCAAAACACGAATAAAATATCCTCCAAGTTTAAATAAATTCTGATTATTCCTTCCCTGTTAAAAAAATTCACGAAAAACACCAAAATTTCAGCCTCCTAAACTGGTTTCTCCCGTTAAAGAATTGCCAATGCTTCTTTGTGGTCATGCGCACGCTTGCATATGTTCAAAATCACAAAGTACTTTGATTACAGCTTTAAGAATGTTATCAATTTCTGCTTTCAAAGGATGAATTATTGCAGAAAAGATATCTGTTTATAATTGTTCAAATAATCATACAAATTTAAAACAAACATTGCGACTGATATGGAAGTGAGTGTTTTGGTACGGCTGTAACTTTCTTTTTTCAAATTAAAATCTGTAAGCACAGTAAAATTTAAATAATCGAAGGAAAAGTTGAAAAAATAATTTAAAAAATTACAGAAATCGAAACATTTATTTAACAAAAAATATTGTAGTTTTAAGATATTTCAGAAGCCAATTAATGTAAATCTTTATTCAAATGTTTTTTTTGCATACGCCAATTTTTGTTTTTGCAGATGGCAAAAACGGACATTTATTTTTAAGGGAGATGGGATCCAGCTATGATGGGAGCCTATTGTTGGTTCAGAGAAATGCAAACAGAATACGAACGAAGTCGAACAGAAGTCGAATGAAGATTTACATTAATTGGCTTCTGGAATATCTTGAAACTGTAATATTTTTTGTTAAATAAATGTTTCGTTTCTTATACATTCTTTTCTATTATTGTTTCAATTTTTTTCTTTAATTATTTTAATTTTACTGTACCTACATATTTTAACTTGAAAAAAGAAAGTTACAGGCGTAAAAAATTAAAAAATTTAAATTCGTATAATTGTTTAAACAATTAAAAACAGATGATCTTTCTGCGATAATCTAATCTTTGAAATCAGATATTAATAACATTCTCGAAACTGTAATCAATGTAATTTGTGATTTTCAACATTATGGCCAAGCTCGTGCAGTTCGTATACGTATGCAAGCGCGCGCACCACCACAAAGCATGCAGCGTTGGCAGTTCTTTAACGGATTATGCGATGAAATTTATAGTAATTACATTTTAAACTTCAAGGTTTAAGTTTTATTTTAAGACTTATTAAAAGGTCCTAGCACGTCGTGCTTGTAAGCTATAAGTTCTCAAATATGGGCTAAATTCGACCCTTTTTTCGGCCCAATTTCAACGAGCGAGTGCGTCTTCGGCGCGCAAAAATCTATGGAAAACACCTAGTTACTTTCTAGTTGCAAGAAAACAGAGTAAAAAAGTTGCTTAGTGTTATTAATTCTTCTCTTGTAACGATGTTATCAGCCCCTTCGACCAGTGAACGATACTCAATTGATGGCGGTAAATATTCTTTGAAACGAAAAAGAATTGAATTCCCTAAAAAGTCTTGTTTGTTATTCTGTGTAAAATCATTCAAAGTCTAGTGAAAATAGCAAAAAGTTTGTTGTTACATTT
This sequence comes from Rhimphoctona megacephalus, assembly GCA_963989365.1. Taxonomy (NCBI): domain Eukaryota; kingdom Metazoa; phylum Arthropoda; class Insecta; order Hymenoptera; family Ichneumonidae; genus Rhimphoctona; species Rhimphoctona megacephalus. Next base: position 18,043 of record CAXDIM010000172.1, on the reverse strand, counting down.
GAAACGGTGTGTTTAATTTTTTATCGCTATAGTCATATAAATATTTGTAAGCAGTGTGATTCACGATGATAGCCAATGGCCAGTTTTCCGATTTGATCGACGAACGTCGCGGCACAAAGACCCGGAGGCTGTGGTTCGATCAACGTTATATATATTGCGAGATTGCAAGCTCTTGGCTTGCAATCGCACAATCGTCGAGGTCTCTCGTGAGGGAGCCAGGACTCGATCGGACGGTTCGTTTTGCAAATCCCATTTAATCAAGTTGTAGCCTGAACAGGGAGGGAGAGGAAGGTTTCGAAGGCCTGTATAATAGACCGATGACAAATTATCTCCCGGTTTGCACACGCGATGGAAAATGAGCTACAACCAGTGAGGAGGGCCGTATTAAATACGGAAAAGTGAAAGCGCTCAATTATAAGTGGTATCATCATGGAACAAGAGGGATCAGCCACACGTAAAATCATTGTACGCAAGAGTACATTCGCGAGCATGTATGCGCTCGCTGATTCAAGAAGCCATGATTAGCTACACGTTTAATGATATATATTTCATACTAAATTGAGCTACGTTTAGAGCTGCTAATTTTCGTAACGAACTTGGACAATTTCGATGTCAATAAACTAAAATTAGGTTAATTAATTATATCGTTTAATTTCCTTCATTCTTTCTATAAACATTTAATCATCTGTATCCTCAATATGGATTATTGAAATTTGCAAAACCCAGATGATACACGTTTTCTTCATTTACACACGCGCAATATAACATACGGAAACTTTCTTTAATCCTAAATATTAACGAGCGTATGTCAAGCTTAAAGCAAAAGAACAGAAGAATGACAAGGCAGAGGAAAAGTTGCGCGCACGTATGTAAAATGAACAGTTGCAAGAGAAAAAAGGAATTGAGTCTCGTGCGTGTAGGGATCCGTTGCCACCTAACATTCACCACTGAAAATGTTAGGTACGCGAATACGTGAGTGTGCAGGGTGTCCGAAAAGTCACTTGAAGCTGTAGGAGAAAAGTAGTTGATAAAATTGTGTAAAGAAAAGTACTTATACATTATTTCTCTTTTATAATTTCTCAATCTCGTGATATTGTAATGGTCTGCATCAAGCTTTTGGGACACTTTGTATAAGAACAGGCTCGCAAACCAACTAGATTCAGAAACAGTAGGAAGAGCCAGAGTAAAATCATCCTCCCCGCTCGTGTTGGGGGTAATTGTCATGCAAAGTAAAGAGGCAACATTAGCATCATAAGCGGGCAGATACTCCGCATACTCCTGCCATTGTATACTCCCTAGTTAGTTCATTAATTCTGGTACGCGTGGCTTTATGCACGCTGTACGTTCTTGCAAACCGTCTACATATATATGAACACATATGTATGTATATACTATTCTGCAATATTACGCGTATATCCGGCGTTCTCATATACGTCAAAAGGTTTGCTTTTCTGCACAGATATATGCAAACACACTACTGTACATCCACAAACTTCTCATCACTATCTTATCTTTTTTACTCCGCAAGTTCCGAATGCCCTATATATATATATATATATAGCGTCAGCATATAAATGTACAAAATCTCGTTACTTCCTTGCAAAATGAACAAAAAAGACTCTTCAACGTTGTCTCTCCGTGACGCAGAACTTTCTGACGCAGTATTCCTTGAAGGAACTTCGGCCTCTCGATGATGACGTTTAATTGTCGAATAGGAAGAAACCCATCGAGAACTAAAAATCGGAAGTGTATGAAATTAACATGCCGACCTATACTCACGTTTAATTTTTGTAGTTCATAATTCAATTGAAATTAAAATTTGGTCACTCCACTTACCGGAGTAACCTGAGTGGTAATTCCGGTTTTACCCTTTAATATGACATCATGGCGTAGGTCAGACATTTAAGTGATTACACCACCTTGGGGCTCGGAAAAGCAGGTATAACAATTTTTAAAAACTTTGACGCGCCTATTAAATATATAAAATAATTTTTATTTTTCATAAATACATAATAGTTTTACGAACAAATTAAAAAAAAAAAAAAACGAAAAAAGAAATTAATAAATGGCGGAGATATAAGTCGTCCAGTAGGACTCTTTTTTCAAACTGCTGGACAAAATGTCTCGAGATCTACTCAACCGATTTTGATAAAATTTATACCACATATTCGTTGTAATATTATCTAGGATGTAGCAAAGGATGTTTTTAATTGGATGGCGCGTTAATTTTTCATCAATTGTTAAAACAGCTGTCATTTCAACAAAAAATTGTTTTTTTTAAATTTTCTTCCCTACGCTACACTTTAGCTATTACCTTTCTTTACAGGAAATGTTTATTTTTTTTATTTTTCAGACGATGCCTGATAGAAAAAAAAATTCCACCATTGGCAACGATTTTCAAAAGAGGGTCCTACTAGACGACTTATATCTCCATCATGTTTAAATTTTTTCTATTCGTTTTTTTCTTTTAATTTATTCATAAAACTATAATGTATTGTTGTGATACCTGCGCCTCGAAAGTTTGATTTTCCATTGATATATAGCGTGCGGAAAGCAGCTTATTTTTCAACGATTCGCATTTTGTCTTAACGGGAGAAACCAGTTTAGGAGGCCGAAATTTTGGTGTTTTTCGTGATTTTTTTTCAACAAGGAAGGAATAATCAGAATTTGTTTAAACTTGGAGGATATTTTATTCATGTTTTGAAGTACACTTTCTAATTTTTTCAAGTCATTTCCGCCGGAAATAGAGGAATTAGAAGCTGCTGTCCATGGACGATTTTTTTTTCAACTGGTGGGCATTCTAGCTCAAAAAGTTATTGACCAATCATTCTGAAAATTTGTGTGAATATTCTTTATTCAATTACAATCTATATGAACCTAACTCTGGGATGATATTAATATTAAAAATATTTTTTTTAATGCAAAAAAGGTGAAAAAACATGTTATAAAAACATGACATTGTGTTCAAACACCTCAAAAACATGCAATTTTCAAGTTTCTTGATCACAATTAGGTTCATATTCTTAGGAAATATGTTGTTAACGAAAGAAAAAAATTGTAATGATTACAGATAAAAATTGTGACTTCAGGAATGCCCACCAGCAAAAAAACTCGGATGGCGATCGTCCATGGACGGCAGCTTCTAACTCCAGTATTTCCGACGGAAATGACTTGAAAAAATTACAAAATGTACTTCAAAACATGAATAAAATATACTCCGAGTTTAAACAAATTCTGATTATTCCTTCCTTGTTAAAAAAATTCATGAAAAACACCAATATTTCGGCCTCCTAAACTGGTTTCTCCCGTTAAGGCGTCTTCTCACTTTGGAAATTTAAAAAAATCGATTTTTTTTTTTTTTTAAATTTTGAAAGTACATATCTTCAAAAATGTCATCTCGAAATTTCATAAAGATCGGACGAGTCTAACTACATTTTTTGGCGACCGTTAGGTGACTACCTGAGAGTACCCGGCGATCCCTTTCACGCCGCTCGGACGGTCCCTGTATATCTGACTCTATACAATTGAATAGCCGTGTTCTTTTGTTAATGTAGTACCCCTTGCTTAGGTATATTCTGTTTTCGGGTCTATACTCATGTAATAAGACCTTAACACGTGCATTTTTCAAAAGAAAATCACTCGGCAACGATGCTAAACTGTTATTTCATCAGTCTAATTTGAAACTTCGTAACGGCAACATCTCTGCGCTCAGGATTGTTATAATGGATACTATCATAAAATTTCAACCGACAGCAACCCACAGCATACGTATTGTTCAGACTCATGGTGCAAGTACAAGAAAGCAGTGAAAAACAATCAGATAGAAACTTTTAAACATCCTCCTGCTCTAGCTGATGATGTTCAAGAGGTTTTGAAACCGATCTATGAAGAACTGACGAAGGACGAGTTACTGGAACGATGCCTCGGAGGAAATACCCAAAATAACAACGAGTGTTTCAACAGCTGTGTCTGGGCAATGGCGCCGAAACACGTTTTTACGGGAAGAAAAACCGTGGAAATTGCTTGCCAAACAGCGGCATGCATTTATAACGAAGGGCTACAACCTGTTTTAAAAATTTTGGAGGTGATGGGTGTCAAACTAGGCCCTATCGCCGTTCAATACGCCGAGAAACGCGACAGTGATCGCGTACGCGTAGGGAACCGCCGCAGCTCTAACGCTTCAAAAGAGACTAGGTCGAGACGAAGGGAAGCTACTTTGGACGAACACACCTTCTACGAAGAATCGGAAGGTCCATTGTATGGAGCAGGCATCGCTGATTAACCCGAGGTAAGGTTTTTTCATGATTTTTCTGCAACCAAAACTTTAAACGCAGTTACCTCAAAACAAGGTTTTTCGGTGCTTTGTTGATGAAATTTCGGAAACTATCCGGCCGATTGTCATGAAATTTGAATGACATATGCTTCATAGTTATGGCTATAGCGCATATCATCAGATTTTTTAAATTTTGATTTTAAGAATTTTTTTTTTACAAAAAACTGCAAAAAAATCGTGGTTTTTTTTTACTTTTTCGAAAAACGTGCGCCATTTTGTTATTTTCGCGAATATCAAAAATCTGATGATATGCGCTATAGCCACTGACATACTGAATCTAAAACAGTTTTATTTTTTTGTTTCAGACGACCCGTCTCGGAGATACCATCAACAAGCCACGACCATAACATTTTTACACGGGTTTTTCAATGCTACTGATGTATTATAATAATTGTTTAAAAAAATAAAATACAAATTTTTTCATGTACTTGAAAGATGTGTTTATTACATAGGATCCGTTTTATCCCATAATTTTAAGCAAAAATCCTCGAAAAAAAATCGCAAAAACAGCCTATTTTTGAGGCGCTTAAAGTGAGAAGATGCCTTAAAGATGTTGTCTTTATCGCACGGATTTGGAAAAAATCCAAATTGTAGCTTACTTTACTGCACTGATTGACAAATTGAACATAACTACAATTGATTTCTGCATCTCAAATCAAACTATTGAGGCGGATATCGCAAAAAATATTGAATGTAACAAGTGCAGAAAACAACGAATTCTATCGCACGTATGCCGCGTTTACTTCGACTGCATATGATGCATATTCGCACTCGTACTCGTGCGAATATACCGCATAAGCCCATGCATAAGCTCATGCGGCAAATTCATACGCTACGTAATTCATCGTTTTCCGCATGCGTTACATAAAATACTATTGTGAAAAATAAAAATTATTTTATATATTTAATAGTCGTATCGAAATTTTTTTTAATTTTCATACCTATTTTTCCGAGCATCAAGTGGTGTCGGCCCGTAAATCGTAACAGATGAAAAAATGGGTTTTACTTACTGTTTAAAATTTAATTCAAACCAAATTGATTAATAAAATATACGTCTCGTCGTTTAATGAATTTAACTGTTTATTTTAATCGAAGTTTACTTCATCGGTAACACAGAAAACAAGCTGGTTCTATCGTTTTAGATGTTATCAATCAAATTTCCCAAAACTTCTAGATTTTCCTCCGTACAAAATAAATGAAAGCTATGAATTTGATCGTTATTTTTTCTTGAAGAAAAAAAAAGAAAAGAAGTGCAAGGAAAAAAGCAGTGATAGGATGGAGCCGAATTAAAGGAATATAAAAAAGGTCCATCTGGATTGATATAGAAATCTAAAACTGGTCAATTAATCTATCGATGTTAGAATCATTTTGTTCAAGAACAGTATGACTGAATTTTAAAATGTCAACTTTACTGCTTTGGAAGTATGAAACCAATTTTTCTTAAAATAATTAAAATTGCTTTGTCGATGAATCACGGTTAATGTGATCTATCGTAATTTTGGTGTCGATAAAATCACGGTGGATGTAATAGCTAATACTATTATTTGAATTATCATCACGGTGAATGTGATTTATAATTGTAGTCTTTGACTGATAATCACGGTGAATGTAATCTATTATAATCTGTTGTATTTTTTATTTTATTTTAATCACGAATGATTTGATGTTCAATTATGAATTATTATATTTTGATTAATTTATTTTATATCAATCTAAGATTTCATATATTACTTTATTTATTAAATTCTTTGTCTTCTCCTGTACGATAATAAAATTAAATTAAATTCGTACCAAAAATTCGGCATTGGTCTCATCCGATTTTCATAAGTATAAAATCTACGATCAAATATGATCATCGATTATGTGGCTCAAAATTCAGTAATCTAATGTTTCCCAAGCATTGTCATAAAATAAAGATACAACATATGATAAAAAGATGATAAACATTTGTACACATAACAGTTATGAGAAAGAAAGATTGAAAAGGTCGGTAAGATATTGTTGAGAAGTTTCCGATAATCGGCAGTTCTAAAAACGGTAGCACGTTTCGTGGACCTTAGGAAATAGAGAAGGTGAAGGCGTTTAGTCGGCACGTCGTACGGTCGTGTGATGCACCGGAAGAATCGTGTTTCAGCTCCATGCTCCTGGTCTTGTGTTTGTCGACCACCAGCAAACACTTCTCCCCTCCCCCCCTTTCCCTCTCTCTAAAATTTTATTTCATTCTCTCCCTCTTATATTACATCGTACATCAAGGAGACTTCCTACTCGGCTCGGTCTCGACCCGGGTTTCTCGCAGCGACGATCCGCGAATAAATCGTTTCTCGCCTGATGGAGGCCAGCTGGGACGTTGTGGAATCCCACTAAAGACACACAAGCCGGTCGAGAGAGGGCGAACGGGCTCTTTCCCAAGCGATAATGTATACCTTTAGAAACGTGAAAGCCGTGAGCCAAGTGACCCTAATGCAAGCCGATCAAAAGCCACGCGAACCATCCGCCGTATACACAACATCTACAAATACCTGCATACACATAAAACCGTACAAATGACGCGACATTTTCAGAGCACGCTTTTTAAACAATGAAATTACTTTTGACACTTGATGTACTTTTATTCCGTGACGTGTGTATTTGTCGAAGCCCGTGTGGAAAATAATTAGGACAGCCCGAAATAAATTTGGGGATGATGTTGAAGTTTCCATCGTTGGAATACAACGAAATCCCTCCTTTTTATAGAGCGCAAACTTTATTCGGAGTTCTACGATAATTCGTTAATATTTATTCGAAATTTAAAAACTACATCTGCGAAAAAAAATAGAACCATTTGAAAAATTGTATAAATAATGAATGGAAAAAATATTTTTCGTTGCGTTCCAACGATGCAAACTTCAATATCATATTTGGGGCCTGTAAGGGCCGAAATGTGGATTCTCTACTAGGGACTTCCACACCGCAGCCAGGCAAGGCCCTAAAAAGGAAACAACACGGCTGGTTGAGTTTATAAGAAAAGGATTCCGAAAGGAAACTTATTGAGGACCCGGACGGGCATTATCAAGGTAGCCTTAATTGTATCGCCCTAATACTGCCAGACTAGAATCCGATCGGGAAATATTAGGTTTGCCAAGATTATTACAAAATGATGCATTTGAGTTAAATTGTTGAGGATCTAGACCATCTTTATCAGAGTAGGTCCCATTTGAATAAATTATAATATTTAATATCAAAATTTATGTGAATTCCTCCGATTAGACGAAAAATCTGAATCTATTTTTTTTCTTTTTTCTTTTTTTTTCAAAACTCACAAACAAACGTGTTTTGTTTAAGCCTTTTTGGAACATCGAATATGTTTATTTCTTCATAGACAATTGGAATTAATTATTTAATAATAAATAGAAAATAAACAATTATTATTATTGCGTTAATAATCAAATGTAAACCATAATTATATTTACTATTACATTAATCATGTGATAATAAATATTGTATGTATATTTTATTAATAATTCATTTCATTATCGTTCATAATTGATATTATGTTATATGCGCTCTTCGAGCACTATATTTTTCCCGAAACGTCGTGCTTTTTTCTTGCTAAAATATAAAAATGCTTATTTAAACCCAAAAATTCCCATTACTTAACCGTAATTTATTATTACTATTACTATTATTACTATTATTATTATTATTATTATTATTATTATTCCCGTTGTCTTTGACGACCATGTCCCCGTGGCCGTGCTTTTTGGCCCTCCGGTGGCATGCCCTAGTACCTGCCGCCTTGTCGTGGTGGGGGGGGCTGACGTGCCCTACGAACCTCTGATTTATACCGGCGGAGCCTTCGGGCTCCGGCAGGGTCACCCATGCCGGGCGGATCAGAGAGGGGCACAACTAAATGGCAGGACCCGGGTGGAGAATCGGACTCCATCGCGGAACGTCCCCTGGCTGGTCAACAGGGGAATGCCCTCTTTCTCTGTAGAGTTGGAGGGTAGGAGCAAATACCTCCCTTACGCATCGGAGGACCAGGTTTTGGCTTTCCGGTGGGTAAGTCCCCGAAAAGGGAAAGCCCTCTAGATATAGAGGGTAGGAGAGAAGAAATACCTCCCGTGGACTCACATACTGAACCGATACCTCCCATATACTGCCTACTATAGGTGGGAGGGGTGCGAGCTCCTATGAACCTCTGAGCTATGCCGGCGGAGCCTTCGGGCTCTGTCAGGGACTCCCATGCCGGACAGGTTAGAAGCGAGGGGCCAGACAAAATGGCAGGACCCGCGGGGGGATTTGGACCCCTACGCGGCGTGTCCCCGGTTGGCGAACGGGGGAAGGCCCTCCAGATATGGAGGGTAGGAGCAAATACCTCCCGTGTTCACTGGAGGCCAAGTTTCGGCCCCCTAGCGAACACGTCCCCGAAAGGGGAATGCCCTCTAGATATAGAGGGTAGGAGCAAATACCTCTCACGGTCGAACAAACCATCAATAAAAAAAAAAAAATGGAGAGTACAAAGGAAGAAATTAAAAACGCTGGGGTCGGATACCCAGCACCGGCGGTAAGGAGCGGTCAAGCGGGCTCTGAATCGTCGTCAACAAGCTACCGTGACGCACTTATATTGGTCTCTCCCGACAACGGGAGAAACTCAAATGAGCGGACAGGGGCGGGAGGCCGGGTGCCATGTTCCGAAACGAACTCTGGGGACGATGCGGCAAAACAACGCCGGACTGATCCCCCAGACCGAGCTCCAAGGACCGGAAAAATGAACGGAGCGAAGAAGTCGCGACGTGAGCGGAAAAGAGCGGAGCTGTCTGAGCTGCGGGACCTCCTTATAGAAAGCGAAAAAAGGATAGATGTAGGTCTCGCTGAAATGAGGAGCTTGGTCCGGAAGATGTTGGATGCTATCAAAAAGCAACCCAACGTCAACCGGACCGTGAAGGAAGGCATCCCTGCTCTGGTGGAACAACTCGAAGAGTTGGAGGAGTCCCGGCGTCCGTTGCAGAAACTTAAAAGTCTGCTGGACAGTCCGGAGCCACAAGAGCGGGAAGAAACTTGCCTGGAGACGAGCCCTCAACCGGCCGCACCAACGGCACCCGCATCGACGTCGAGGGGGAGTCAGAAACGTTCCGCAGCCAGCCCTCCAGTGGCGCCAACACCACAAGCCCTAAAAAAGAAGAGGGAAGGCGGCTCCCCCAAAGAAGACAAAGAAGACGAAAATGAGGGTGCCTGGGTTAAGGTCGAAGGGAAAAAGAAAAAGAAGAAAAGAAAAAAGAAAAAGAATAGGAAGAAAAAGAAGGAGAAGGAAGAGGCCGAGGAAGGGGGCCCGAGGAGGGATGTAGTGGCAGCAAAGGCACTGCAGACCACAGCACCCTCAGAAGGCCCAAGAAGAAAAAAGAAAGCGGCTCGACCAAAACCGGACGCTATCTTGCTTAGGCCGGCCCCGGGAAAGTCCTATAAGGATGTCTTGGGCTCGATCCGCAAATCGGTTGAGCCCGAGACTTGTGGGGTCGGCATAAGGGAGATCCGGCGTACGGTTGCAGGAGACGTTCTGGTCGAGCTGCAAAAAACCACAGCAGAAGCCAGAGCCTCCTTCTTCGAAGCCGTTAGAAAAACGGCTGTAGGTGCAAGCAGTGCAAGGGAGCTGGTCCCCAGGGCGAGACTGGAGATCGGCGACCTGGACTGCTGCACCACGAAGGAGGAGGTCGAGGAAGCTGTGCGGAGGGTCCTGCCGGAATACACTGGGATCCTGCAGATCAATCTGACCCGGCCCAACACGCGCGAGCAAGTGGCTGCGATAGTGACCGTTGACGAAGAAAGCGCCAAGGTACTATTGCAGTTCGCTCGCGTGAAGATTGGGTGGGTCAGTTGCAGGATCCGGCGGCGGGTGGATGTGCCGAGATGCTTCAAGTGTCTCGGCTACGGCCACCACGGTCGTTGGTGTACCGGTCCGGACCGCAGCAAGGCCTGCTACCGGTGCGGCGCAAAGGAGCACAAAGCGACGGACTGTAAGGAGAGTCCGAAGTGCTTCCTCTGCGCTGAGGGTGAGGATGACCCTGAGGTATATCGCCACATTGCGGGGTCGGGCCGATGCGGAGTGTTCCGTAAGGCCCTCGCAAAGGCCAAGCAATGATGGCGGTCGTCCTCCAGGGAAACCTGCACCGGAGCAGGGTTGCCAACGACCTCCTGGCCCAGATCTGTCTCGAGAATGCCGCAGATGTAATCCTCATCAGCGAGCAGTATCGAGACAGAGATGGTCCAGGATGGTATACGGACACCCTCGGCACGGCGGCCATATGGGTCCCGGATCGGCGACGTTTTCAGGTCGTCGACTATGGTCTGGGCGCCGGCTTCGTTTGGGTGAGGAGTGGTGACGTGACATATGTCAGCTGCTACTTCACACCGAACGAGCCGATCGCGGACTTCCAGGCCAAACTTGATGGTCTGGAGGACGCAGCCCGGACCATGGAGGGCGAGCTGGTAGTGGCCGGAGATTTCAACGCCAAAGCGCTGGAATGGGGGGAACCCTGGCAAGACTCTCGGGGTGGACGAATCCTGGACATGGCGGCCAGGCTCGGGCTGGTGGTCCTTAACACTGGCTCGACGTCCACCTTCCGGAGGCCAGGGTTCAGGGAGACGATTCCAGACGTCTCCCTAGCGACGGAAAGCCTGACATTGCGAGTCAAGGACTGGAGGGTGATCGAGGACTATACAGCAAGCGATCACCAATACATCACGTTTCGTATACGTGATGTAGCTCCAGTCCGGGCCCGACAACACCAAGGCCCTGTCAGGTGGAACGTCGCGAAGATGGACCCCGCAAAGATGTCTCCGGCCCTCACGCGTGGCCAGCGAGCCCTAGACGGGACCCGATGGGGAGGAACCCTCCCTGTACAGGCAGAAAGAGCGGTGGAGGTGGTCATGAGCCACCTTCGCCAGGCCTGCAGGGACGCCGTGCCGAGGGTGAAACCCCGCGGAAGGAGGTGCCCCGTTTATTGGTGGACGGACGAAATCGCGGAGCTGAGATGAGAGTGTCTCCGAACAAGGAGGCTCGCCCAGAGAGCCCGGCGCCGCGACCCCGACGCAGCCTTGAGCACTGCCGCCTACAAGGCGGCGAGAAAAGTGCTCCGCCGGACCATCGCGAAGAGTAAGCACCGCTGCTGGAAACAGCTTGGAGAGGATCTCAACAACGATCCTTGGGGATTAGGGTACAAACTGGTCCTCCGGAAATTGGGGGCGTTCGCCGAGAACGCTCCCATGGACGCGAGGATCATCGGCAATATCGTCGATGCCCTTTTCCCCGACCACCCCAAGCTGCCGCGCCGCCCTCGAACATCGGAGGACGCACCACTCCCCTTCTTCACGGAGGAGGAGTTGAAGTGCGCGGCGCGGACCTTCAAAAACAAGAAGGCACCAGGCCCAGATGGCCTGCCAGCAGAGGTGCTGAAAGCCGCAGTCGAAGGACATCCGAGGCTCTTCCTGACGATGTACAACGCTTGCCTGGAAGCGGGGGTTTTTCCTCTCCGCTGGAAACGGGCAAGGTTGGTGCTAATCGGGAAGGGCAAAGGCGGACCAGTGGACAGCCCATCGTCCTACAGACCCCTGTGCATGCTAGACACAGCCGGCAAGCTCCTGGAGAAGCTTATTCGACCTCGCCTCCATGCGGCCGTCCGAGCCGCTGGAGACCTTTCCGCAAGGCAATACGGTTTTCGGAAAGGGAGGTCGACAATCAATGCTATCCAGGAGGTTGTCGAGGCAGCCAGGGGCACGGAGCGGGGGAATCATTTCTCCCGTCCCGTCTGTTTACTGGTCACGCTGGATGTGAAGAACGCCTTCAACTCGGTGCGGTGGAGCGACGCTATAAGCGCGCTGGAGCGGGATTTCAGGGTCCCCGGGTACCTTCTCAGGATGCTCGAGGACTACCTGAAAGACCGCTTCTTGGAGTACACCACCGCGGATGGTCCGGTGAGCCGGGAGGTAACGGCTGGAGCAGCCCAGGGCTCCATACTGGGTCCCGACATATGGAACATAACGTATGACGGGATCCTCCGTATGGAGATGCCTGAGGGCACTTTCCTGGTTGGGTACGCGGACGACATTGCCGCCGTCATCATCGCCAGAGGCGTTGAGGCGGCACAGATGCTACTCAACCAGGTAATGCGTCGGGTCCGCTCTTGGATGGATGACCACGGCTTGGAGCTAGCGCTGGCAAAAACCGAGATCGTCCTCCTCACCAAAAAGCATATCCCTCTACAGCGGGATATGCGGGTGGGAGAGGCGACGGTACAGACGACGGCGTCGGTGAAGTACCTGGGGGTGAGTCTCGACTCGAGGCTCACCTTCGGGGAAGAAATAAGAAGGAGAGCCGACAAGGCGGCTGCGGTAACGACGTCTCTTAGCAGGGTCATGGCCAATATTGGCGGTCCCCGACCTTGCAAGAGGCGTCTACTCCTACGCACCGCCGAGTCAATAATGCTCTATGGCGCCGAAGTCTGGGCCGATGCGCTTCGGTACGACATATACCGCAAGCGCATGGCCGGAGTACAGCGGAGAGGGGCCCTCCGCATCGCGTGCTCCTACCGTACGGTCTCGGAGCCAGCTGTGCTCGTGGTAGCCGGGGTCATCCCAATTGATCTCCTCGCCCAAGAGCGGAAGTCCGTCCACCAGGGCAACCCGGAGGACAGGGACAGAAGGAGAGAAATTGCCAGGTCCGTGAGCATGCGGACCTGGCAAGAACGATGGGAGGGGGATTCGCGGGCCAGGTGGACAGCTAGGCTTATACCTCAGCTGGGCACCTGGGTCAACCGTCAGCACGGGGAGGTCAACTACTACCTCACCCAGATACTGACGGGGCATGGACGGTTTCGAGCCTATCTTCACAAAATGGGGAAGGTTCCGGATCCGTCCTGCCGATGCTGCGGGTCCCCACGGGATGATGCCCTCCACACGTTCTTCGAATGCGAGGAATGGAGAGTGTGGAGGGCCCAATTGGAGGAAAAGTACGGGAGCATAACCCCAGATAATATCATCGGGGTTATGCTCCTGGACGAGGAGGCTTGGGCGGAGGTCGACCTTTTTGTTGAGGTCGTCCTCCGCCGCAAGCGAGAGTTTGTGGAGGATGGGACACCCTGAGGGGCGCCGAGGAAAATAGAGCGCCACCCCGAAGTAATGCGAAAGCGGTCCCGGGGTGGTTGCTAGGTGTCCGGGGGCGGGGTTTTTAGCCGGTAGTCTCGCCAAGAGGAGTCCGGCACACGGGGGCTCTGTGAAGCCCCCCTAGTGCGTAAACGCATTTTCCCCGCCCTCGGTAAAAAAAAAAAAAAAAAAATTATTATTATTATTATTATTATTATTATTATTATCATCATCATCATCATCATCATCATCATCATCATCATCATCATCATCATCATCATCATCATCATCATCATCATCATCATCATCATCATCATCATCATCATCATCATCATCATCATCATCATTATTATTATTATTATTATTATTATTATTATTATTATTATTATTATTATTATTATTATTATTATTATTAGTATTATTATTTCAGTATTAGTATTATTAGTATTTTAATCGCGAAGAGAAATTGAACAACATACATAATGTGAAAATATACCCCCTCTACGACAAAGTCCGAATGTGGACCCGCGCACCAATCAGGGAGAAGCAGCCGCGCGCTTCCCCCACCGTGCGACTCTCGACTAATCACGCGAACTGACCTAGTATAAGTAGAGGCGCTCCGCAGTGCGTAGAATCACTTCTACTCCGGAGCGAGTGCCGAGCAGGTACCCTCCCAGGAACACCGACTCTATCACGAATCTGTCATCTCTAATAAATACTACGATTTCTCCACTTCATCCTGTTCTTTCTTCGACTCCCGGATGGATCATCTTGCAAACTTTCGACTAACAACGGCCCAACCTCGAATATCTCTTCTCGCGAAATTCACGGTCAATGGATCACCGAGAATATTCCTTTTCGTACATCGCTGGATCACCGAACCAAGAAACTACAAATCGGAATATCCGCTTAAAACCCTCCTTTTCAGGATTTACAACGTAGTTCCCTGGCACTCCTGCCATTCCGATCCCCATCCGACGCATCGAGGTAACCCAGAGATTCGAGTCCGGTAGCTGTAGAAGCTCACTCGAAATCTCCATGCCCGATACGGCGGAACCTAACCTCAAACATACCATACCACGCCCTGCTCACGTATTCGAAGCATTGGTCCTAATTTGCATTCTTTTCAACATTGGTTTTTTTTATTTCGTATCTCCATCGTTGCTTGTCGTTTCGATTCACTAAATTCTCAATATCTCTCAATTCTTTTGACTTGGTCGTTTTTCTAATCTTCTGATTCAATTTAATTGTTTATTTTTCGTTTCATTTTTCTTAAATTTTATTCTTAAATTATTTTTTCCCCTTCTCATTCGTTACAACATGTCGTGTAACAATTATTTTATTGTTAATTTGAATTTAAGTTTACTGTGATTATTTCTGTCTTACTTTGGCAACTCTGACACTTATAGATTTCATTAAATATACTTTGCAATGCGTACATGACGGATCTGCAACATATAAAATATTTTTGAACAAAAATATGATGTTGAAGTTTCCATCGTTGGAATACAACGAAATCCCTCCTTTTTATAGAGCGCAAAGTTTATTCGGAGTTCTACGATAATTCGTTAATATTTATTCGAAATTTAAAAACTACATCTGCGAAAAAAAATAGAAACATTTGAAAAATTGTATAAATAATGAATGGAAAAAATATTTTTCGTTGCGTTCCAACGATGCAAACTTCAATATCATACAAAAATTTCTCAACTACATAATAGTGTTAATTGGTAGCGTGCATGCGTATTAGGTCAAAGATCGATAGGTAAGTTAGATCGAATTCCAGTGTAGGTGAGAAAATTTTTCTGCACAAATTAATATCGGGAGTAATGCAAATACACGGAGAGAATTAAAAGTGAAAATAAAATGAAATCTATTGTATAATACAGGAAATTTTCTTTTCTTTTCATGAAAATTTACACCTTGCACTGAAAAAATTCCAAACAATCAAGGTTGTCCCTCATTTCCATTGCTGTAACGGTAATTTTTCACTTTTAATTTTCTCTGTGTACTGAAATAAGATGAACTATGATCAGATTTACAAGTCTAATCAGAAAACAAATATTTTTATTAATGTTTATTTTTTGCTTGGGCTCCAACAAAGCTTCCTTCAAAGGCCCCGACCTTTTTGCCGAGCCCTCGTTGACAAAGTGTGACCGGCCCACAAGGGGCCTTTTTGGACTTTCATATTGGAGTCCTAACGGAGTGAGGGAAAAGTAATCAGGGCCTAACCAAAGCCCTAACTGAATTTCCACATGGGATATAGTACAGAAAAGGTGCCCAAAACGAATCCGTTGAGGGAGAATTCAATTCAAGATAACAACTGAAGAAATTTCCGGTCAGCAGTTTTATTGGATAATCTGCGTAGTCATTAAGTAACTAACAAAAATTACTTTATCTACGTTAGTAGAAGGGCTGTGGCGGTTCTAACCCAAGCCGAGAGGGGAATTTCCCCACACGTCGCTAAAGAAGGAGAAATCTATGGGGGAAAAAAATTTATGAAAAAAATTCGGCCCGTCTGCTAGACGATCATTATTTTGCATGACCTCCAGTACATGTTTACGCCAATAAAACACGAACAATTTCAAAAATTTCTTCTTAAATTATCTTGATTCAAAAAAATAAAGAAAAAATAAAAAAAAATAAAATAAACACCAATTGAAACAATGGGATATTTTTAACCTTTGCTAGTCACACATCAACACAGTTACGTGTTGGTCACATGGGATTATAATGACCTCAACCATCTTTGAATCGTTGCTGTACTAAAACTATGAGTCCAATTGAGATAAAAAAAATGACTTTCACATTGAACATTCTCAAACATGGAACAACCGTATTAATATATGAAATTTAATTATAAAATGGTGGACAAAAATCTTGAACATATCAAATAGGAAAAAAATTATCTTTTTCATTAAAAAAACATGAATACACCATTTTTTTATATAGTTTGATAAAATTTATACTTCATACTCCTGAGATATGGTACTTTTTGAAAAAAAAAAAAAAATTATACTAAGCGTTTCAAAAAAGATATTTATTTGGACATCTGAAGAGGATCTATTTTACAGCAAAAAAATCGAAAAATATTTGCATAATATGTTATTTTACTTCTAGTTTTAAGGCTTTGTTATGTTATTTATTTGTTTTTGAAAAAAATGTTTCAATTGAACAAAATAACTATAATTATTTCCCTCACATTCTGTCTTGTTTATGATGCCGCGTATGTTTACATAGATCGTAAGTATACCTATGGGCGTATTCGCTGCTCAAAGCGGAAGGTATAGTAATACCGTTTAATGGTAAAGCTGCACTGTAATCGCTGTGAGCGTCCAAGTCGAATGCACCCTATATATAAAGATTCACAGTACTTGCATTGAATATCAGAATAGGGCCTTAGTCCACAGCGAGCCCTTACCATTTCCAATTTCCGAAGCACTAAAACTCTGGCTTGAAGGGTCTTCAAGCAAAGCGTCCATGAAAAGCTCACGAACGTAAATTGTGTCGTCTGAGTATAAAATATAGCAATTGATAATATCTTTGTATATATGAATATCTACCCGTAAAAAAATCATCATACAGTATTACTTACACTTTATGAGTGATCGCTGAACGTAGAACAATTAAAAAAAACGAAATTTTTTTTCCGATGTCCTGGTTACATAGATGTTAGGTTGATCCCAACGCGCTGCAAAACTTGTCGCGAGAACTGCCAACTGGAAATTGGTGCTGCGACTCTTGGTCGCCACTTACAGTGGGAGATTCAAACCTTAGCTGGGCGACCAGATATCCCCATTGGTCAACGAGAACCTACTTTTATTTAACGCCGAAGTGGAGCGTGGGGTCATCTGAATCCCCTATGACCAGCGAGGGTTAACAAATAAAATATCAATACGAAAATAAACCGTTTACGTGTGTTCATTTTCCTTGGACTCAAATGGACTAATGAAATGCCTCGAAATCAGCAAATCACCTTACACAATTAAAATAGGATCGAATCACCATACATGCCCTTTCGAACTTTTCTTATGTAAAACATGCAGCCGCATTCATTATTCAGCAGTAATTGAACCTTTACCACTATAACTTGGTTTGGGTCCGAACATACTAAAAAACCAATTGCATACATATAATTCTTAAGGAAAAAGTATGTTTTTAAGTTCTGGTTTGATCATTTTTGCAAGTTAGGCTCCTGTTAATCTTGGATCAGTGGAAAAAATTTCAATATCTCTTTTGCTATTGGTAAATCACAGCAAATTGTGGGAAGTAAATTCAGCAAGTTAATAAAGAGATGGATAAATTATTAATAAAGCAAGTTAATAAAGAGATGAATAAATCCCATTCCTCGTCCTCGCCGCAATCCCTTTTCCCAATTTTGAGTTCTATACAGTCATCAATCTTTTTTATGCCTCTGAATTAACATTGTAAACATTTTCTTCAACTGAATTATCGTTACTTATCAACTGGGTAAACCTTCAATACTACCATCAAGTTATGATTCGTATGTCAAAAAATGCTTAGATCTTTGTAAGTCAATAGGAAAGTGAATTCTACAGATTTCGAACGCACAAGAGTAAACGAGCGTCTGCGATT
>CAXDIM010000171.1:0-51667 GCA_963989365.1 Rhimphoctona megacephalus | reverse complement strand
CTCTCTCTCTCTCTCTCTCCTCTCTCTCTCTCTCTCTCTCTCTCTCTCATCGAAAACTGATACGAAATTGCGTTTCCTCTGCCAAATTTGAGTGAATCGGTGATTTTTCTTCGTAATTTCAGTTTTCACCACAAAACAGTATAAAAACGTGAAGAAATCATTTTTTTTTTATGAAATACGATTAGCCGTTTATAGTAACGATTTCAACGAAATTTCACGTTTTTCATCGAAAACTGATATGAAATTGCGTTTTCTGTGGTAAATTTAAGTGAAACGTTGTTTTTTCTTCGTAGTTTCAGTTTTCACTACAAAACAGTATATATAATAACAGTATATCCAAAATAAGATTTGGCGTTCATAGAAATGATTTTCACCGAAAATTCACGTTTTTCATCGAAAACTGATACGAAATTGCGTTTTCTTTGGTTAATTCGAGTGAAACGGTGATTTTTCTGTGTAATTTCAGTTTTCACCACCAACCAGCATAAAACGGGAAGAAATCATTGTCTATTGACGAAATAGGATTTGGCGTTCACAGAAACGATTTTCACCGAAAACTATTAAGAAATTGCGTTTCCCATGCCAAATTTGAGTGAAACGGTGATTATTCTTCGTAATTTTAGTATTCACTTCCAAACAGCATAAAAACGTGAAGAAATCATGTTTTATTGCCGAAATAAGATATAGCGTTCATGGAAACGATTTTCACCGAAAATTCACGTGTTTCATCGAAAACTGATACGAAATTGCGTTTTCTCTGGTAAACTTGAGTGAATGGGTGATTTTTCTTCGTAATTTCAGTTTTCACCACAAAACAGTATAAAAACGTGAAGAAATCCTTTTATATTGACGAAATAAGATTTGGCATTCATGGAAATGATTTTCACCGAAAATTCACGTCTTGCATCGAACACTGATACGAAATTGCGTTTTCTGTGGTAAATTGAAGTGAAAAGGTGATTTTTCTTCGTAATTTTAGTATTCACTGCCAAACAGCATAAAAACGTGAAGAAATCATTTTTTATTGACGAAATAAGATTTGGCGTTCATGGAAACGATTTTCTCCGAAAATTCACGTTTTGCATCGAGAACTAATACGAAATTGTGTTTTCTCTGGTGAATTTAAGTAAAACGGTTATTTGTCTGTGTAATGTCAGTTTACACCAGAAAACAGTATAAAAACGTGAATAAATCATTTTTTATTGAAGAAATACGATTAGCCGTTTATAAAAACGATTTTCACCGAAAAGTCTCGCTTATCATCGAAAACTGATACGAAATTTCGTTTCCTCTGCCAAATTTGAGTGAAAAAGTGATTTTTCTTCGTAATTTTAGTATTCCCTGCCAAACAGCATAAAAACGTGAAGACGTCATTTTTTATTGACGAAATAAGATTTGGCGTTCATAGAAACGATTTTCACCGAAAAGTCACGTTTTGCATCGAAAACTGATACGAAATTGCGTTTTCTTTGGTAAATTCGAGTAAAACGGTGATTTTTCTGTGTAATTTCAGTTTTCACCAACAACCTCTCCCCCCCCCCTCTCTCTCTCTCTCTCTCTCTCATCGAAAACTGATACGAAATTGCGTTTCCTCTGCCGAATTTGAGTGAATCGGTGATTTTTCTTCGTAATTTCAGTTTTCACCACAAAACAGTATAAAAACGTGAAGAAATCATTTTTTATTGATGAAATACGATTAGCCGTTTATAGAAACGATTTTCAACAAAATTTCACGTTTTTCATCGAAAACTGATATGAAATTGCGTTTTCTGTGGTAAATTTAAGTGAAACGTTGTTTTTTCTTCGTAGTTTCAGTTTTCACTACAAAACAGTATATATAATAACAGTATATCCAAAATAAGATTTGGCGTTCATAGAAATGATTTTCACCGAAAATTCACGATTTTCATCGAAAACTGATACGAAATTGCGTTTTCTTTGGTTAATTCGAGTGAAACGGTGATTTTTCTGTGTAATTTCAGTTTTCACCACCAACCAGCATAAAAACGGGAAGAAATCATTGTCTATTGACGAAATAGGATTTGGCGTTCACAGAAACGATTTTCACCGAAAACTATTAAGAAATTGCGTTTCCCCTGCCAAATTTGAGTGAAACGGTGATTTTTCTTCGTAATTTTAGTATTCACTTCCAAACATCATAAAAACGTGAAAAAATCATTTTTCTTTGACGAAATACGATTAGCCGTTTATAGAAACGATTTTCACCGAAAATTCACGTTTTGCTTCGAAAACTGATACGAAATTCCGTTTTCTTTGGTATATTCGAGTGAAACGGTGATTTTTCTGTGTAATTTCAGTTTTCACCGACAACCTCTCTCCCCCCCCCCCCCCTCTCTCTCTCTCTCTCTCTCTCTCATCGAAAACTGATACGAAATTGCGTTTCCTCTGCCAAATTTGAGTGAATCGGTGATTTTTCTTCGTAATTTCAGTTTTCACCACAAAACAGTATAAAAACGTGAAGAAATCATTTTTTATTGATGAAATACGATTAGCCGTTTATAGAAACGATTTTCAACGAAATTTCACGTTTTTCATCGAAAACTGATATGAAATTGCGTTTTCTGTGGTAAATTTAAGTGAAACGTTGTTTTTTCTTCGTAGTTTCAGTTTTCACTACAAAACAGTATATATAATGACAGTATATCCAAAATAAGATTTGGCGTTCATACAAATGATTTTCACCGAAAATTCACGATTTTCATCGAAAACTGATACGAAATTGCGTTTTCTTTGGTTAATTCGAGTGAAACGGTGATTTTTCTGTGTAATTTCAGGTTTCACCACCAACCAGCATAAAAACGGGAAGAAATCATTGTCTATTGACGAAATAGGATTTGGCGTTCACAGAAACGATTTTCACCGAAAACTATTAAGAAATTGCGTTTCCCCCGCCAAATTTGAGTGAAACGGTGATTTTTCTTCGTAATTTTAGTATTCACTTCCAAACATCATAAAAACGTGAAAAAATCATTTTTCATTGACGAAATACGATTAGCCGTTTATAGAAACGATTTTCACCGAAAATTCACGTTTTGCTTCGAAAACTGATACGAAATTCCGTTTTCTTTGGTAAATTCGAGTGAAACGGTGATGTTTCTGTGTAATATCAGTTTTCACCACCAACCAGCATAAAATCGGGAAGAAATCATTGTCTATTGGCGAAATAAGATTTGCCGTTCACAGAAACGATTTTCACCGAAAACTAATAAAAAATTGCGTTTCCCCTGCCAAATTTGAGTGAAACGGTGATTATTCTTCGTAATTTTAGTATTCACTTCCAAACAGCATAAAAACGTGAAGAAATCATTTTTTATTGCCGAAATAAGATTTAGCGTTCATGGAAACGATTTTCACCGAAAATTCACGTGTTTCATCGAAAACTGAAACGAAATTGCGTTTTCTGTGGTAAATTTAAGTGAAACGGTGATTTTTCTTCGTAATTTTAGTATTCACTGCCAGACAGCATAAAAACGTGAAGAAATCATTTTTTATTGACGAAATAAGATTTGGCATTCATGGAAACGATTTTCACCGAAAATTCACGATTTGCATCGAAAACTGATACGAAATTGCGTTTTCTCTGGTGAATTTAAGTAAAACGGTTATTTGTCCGTGTAATTTCAGTTTACACCACAAAACAGTATAAAAACGTGAATAAATCATTTTTTATTGAAGAAATACGATTAGCCGTTTATAAAAACGATTTTCACCGAAAAGTCTCGCTTATCATCGAAAACTGATACGAAATTTCGTTTCCTCTGCCAAATTTGAGTGAAACGGTGATTTTTCTTCGTAATTTTAGTATTCACTGCCAAACAGCATAAAAACGTGAAGACGTCATTTTTTATTGACGAAATAAGATTTGGCGTTCATAGAAACGATTTTCACCGGAAAGTCACGTTTTGCATCGAAAACTGATACGAAATTGCGTTTTCGTTGGGAAATTCGAGTAAAACGGTGATTTTTCTGTGTAATTTCAGTTTTCACTACCAACCCCTCTCTCTCTCTCTCCCTCTCCCCCTCTCTCTCTCCCTCTCTCCCTCTCTCTCCCCCACTCCCTCTCCCTCTCCCCCTCCCTCTCCCTCTCCCCCTCCCCCTCCCTCTCCCTCTCTCCCTCTCCCTCTCACTCTCCCCCTCCCTCTCCCTCTCCCTCTCCCTCTCCCTCTCCCTCTCCCTCTCCCTCTCCATCTCCCTCTCCCTGTCCCTCTCCCTGTCCCTCTCCCTGTCCCTCTCTCTCTCTCTCTCTCTCTCTCCCCCTCCCCCCCTTCTCTCTCTCCCTCTCTCCCCCTCTCCCCCCTCTCTCTCCCTCCCCCCCTTCTCTCTCTCTCTCTCTCTCTCTCTCTCTCTCTCTCTCTCTCTCTCTCTCTCTCTCTCTCTCTGTCTCTCTCTCTCATCGAAAACTGATACGAAATTGCGTTTCCTCTGCCAAATTTGAGTGAATCGGTGATTTCTCTTCGTAATTTCAGTTTTCACCACAAAACAGTATAAAAACGTGAAGAAATCAATTTTTATTGATGAAATACGATTAGCCGTTTATAGAAACGATTTTCAACGAAATTTCACGTTTTTCATCGAAAACTGATATGAAATTGCGTTTTCTGTGGTAAATTTAAGTGAAACGTTGTTTTTTCTTCGTAGTTTCAGTTTTCACTACAAAACAGTATATATAATAACAGTATATCCAAAATAAGATTTGGCGTTCATACAAATGATTTTCACCGAAAATTCACGATTTTCATCGAAAACTGATACGAAATTGCGTTTTCTTTGGTTAATTCGAGTGAAACGGTGATTTTTCTGTGTAATTTCAGTTTTCACCACCAACCAGCATAAAAACGGGAAGAAATCATTGTCTATTGACGAAATAGGATTTGGCGTTCACAGAAACGATTTTCACCGAAAACTATTAAGAAATTGCGTTTCCCCTGCCAAATTTGAGTGAAACGGTGATTTTTCTTCGTAATTTTAGTATTCACTTCCAAACATCATAAAAACGTGAAAAAATCATTTTTCATTGACGAAATACGATTAGCCGTTTATAGAAACGATTTTCACCGAAAATTCACGTTTTGCTTCGAAAACTGATACGAAATTCCGTTTTCTTTGGTAAATTCCAGTGAAACGGTGATGTTTCTGTGTAATATCAGTTTTCACCACCAACCAGCATAAAATCGGGAAGAAATCATTGTCTGTTGGCGAAATAAGATTTGCCGTTCACAGAAACGATTTTCACCGAAAACTAATAAGAAATTGCGTTTCCCCTGCCAAATTTGAGTGAAACGGTGATTATTCTTCGTAATTTTAGTATTCACTTCCAAACAGCATAAAAACGTGAAGAAATCATTTTTTATTGCCGAAATAAGATATAGCGTTCATGGAAACGATTTTCACCGAAAATTCACGTGTTTCATCGAAAACTGATAGGAAATTGCGTTTTCTCTGGTAAACTTGAGTGAATGGGTGATTTTTCTTCGTAATTTCAGTTTTCACCACAAAACAGTATAAAAACGTGAAGAAATTCTTTTATATTGACGAAATAAGATTTGGCATTCATGGAAATGATTTTCACCGAAAATTCACGTCTTGCATCGAACACTGATACGAAATTGCGTTTTCTGTGGTAAATTGAAGTGAAAAGGTGATTTTTCTTCGTAATTTTAGTATTCACTGCCAAACAGCATAAAAACGTGAAGAAATCATTTTTTATTGACGAAATAAGATTTGGCGTTCATGGAAACGATTTTCACCGAAAATTCACGTTTTGCATCGAGAACTGATACGAAATTGCGTTTTCTCTGGTGAATTTAAGTAAAACGGTTACTTGTCTATGTAATTTCAGTTTACACCACAAAACAGTATAAAAACGTGAATAAATCATTTTTTATTGAAGAAATACGATTAGCCGTTTATAAAAACGATTTTCACCGAAAAGTCTCGCTTATCATCGAAAACTGATACGAAATTTCGTTTCCTCTGCCAAATTTGAGTGAAACGGTGATTTTTCTTCGTAATTTTAGTATTCACTGCCAAACAGCATAAAAACGTGAAGACGTCATTTTTTATTGACGAAATAAGATTTGGCGTTCATAGAAACGATTTTCACCGAAAAGCCACGTTTTGCATCGAAAACTGATACGAAATTGCGTTTTCTTTGGTATATTCGAGTGAAACGGTGATTTTTCTGTGTAATTTCAGTTTTCACCAACAACCTCTCTCTCTCTCCCCCCCCCACCCCCCCCCCTCTCTCTCTCTCTCTCTCTCTCTCATCGAAAACTGATACGAAATTGCGTTTCCTCTGCCAAATTTGAGTGAATCGGTGATTTTTCTTCGTAATTTCAGTTTTCACCACAAAACAGTATAAAAACGTGAAGAAATCATTTTTTATTGATGAAATACGATTAGCCGTTTATAGAAACGATTTTCAACGAAATTTCACGTTTTTCATCGAAAACTGATATGAAATTGCGTTTTCTGTGGTAAATTTAAGTGAAACGTTGTTTTTTCTTCGTAGTTTCAGTTTTCACTACAAAACAGTATATATATTAACAGTATATCCAAAATAAGATTTGGCGTTCATAGAAATGATTTTCACCGAAAATTCACGATTTTTATCGAAAACTGATACGAAATTGCGTTTTCCTTGGTTAATTCGAGTTAAACTGTGATTTTTCTGTGTAATTTCAGTTTTCACCACCAACCAGCATAAAAACGGGAAGAAATCATTGTCTATTGACGAAATAGGATTTGGCGTTCACAGAAACGATTTTCACCGAAAACTATTAAGAAATTGCGTTTCCCCTTCCAAATTTAAGTGAAACGGTGATTTTTCTTCGTAATTTTAGTATTCACTTCCAAACATCATAAAAACGTGAAAAAATCAGTTTTCATTGACGAAATTCGATTAGCCGTTTATAGAAACGATTTTCACCGAAAATTCACGTTTTGCTTCGAAAACTGATACGAAATTCCGTTTTCTTTGGTATATTCGAGTGAAACGGTGATTTTTCTGTGTAATTTCAGTTTTCACCGAAAACCTCTCCCCCCCCCCTCTCTCTCTCTCTCTCTCTCTCTCATCGAAAACTGATACGAAATTGCGTTTCCTCTGCCAAATTTGAGTGAATCGGTGATTTTTCTTCGTAATTTCAGTTTTCACCACAAAACAGTATAAAAACGTGAAGAGTAGGTAAACAGAGCGGATTCTAACGCAGGTCCTCCGAGGGGGGTGCGGGGACGGGGGAACAGCGGGGGTGACGTCACGCGGGGAAGGGACCTAGGTAGCGGGGCCAGTGGGGGGGGAAGAGGATCTAGGGTGAGGGGTGTGTAGGAAGAAGGGGGAAGGGATTTAGAGATTCATAAGTTGGAGAGAGATGGTGAGATGGGGAGGATAGTGAGTGTGAAAGAGATGGTGAGATAGAAAGGATAGTGAGTGTGAAAGAGATAGTGAGATGTTAAACAGAGTGCAGGTCTAGATGGAGGGGTGTGTGGGAAGAAGGGGAAGGCATTTAGGGTCTCATAAGTTAGAGAGAGATGGTGAGATAGGAAAAATGATGAGTGAAAAAAAGATGGAGATCGAAAGGATAGTGAATGGGAAAGAGATGAAGAGATGGAAAGGATAGTGAGTTGGAGAGAGATGGTGAGATGCTGAACATGGTGAGTAGAAGAGAGACGATCCTATGTGAAGAATCGGGAGTGGGAGAGAGACACTTTGATGTAAGGTATAGTGAGTGGAATAGAGATAGTTACATGTTGAAAAAACAGTGAGTGGGAGAGATGGTTAGACGTAAGGGATAGTAAGTGTGAGAGAAATAGTTAGATGTAAAAGAACAGTGAGTGAGAAAGAGATGGATAGATAGTTAGGATCGCGTATGATCTTATTTAATAATAATTCTCTTATTGAATAATAATTACTTACTCTTATTTAACTTTATTAAGTACTCTTATTTAATAATATTAGAACAAAGTTCTACACATTTGTTTTCATTTCAACATTTATAATACATTTAAAATAAAATAGTTATACAATAAAATATCAAAATACGAAATACATTAATTTAATATGGAATACAATAATATGGA
Source organism: Rhimphoctona megacephalus (assembly GCA_963989365.1). Taxonomy (NCBI): domain Eukaryota; kingdom Metazoa; phylum Arthropoda; class Insecta; order Hymenoptera; family Ichneumonidae; genus Rhimphoctona; species Rhimphoctona megacephalus. The sequence continues at coordinate 43,570 of CAXDIM010000171.1, read as the reverse complement.
ATCAAGATGTATCCTGATGTAAACCATCTGGATGCCTGCCTCTGTAACAGACAAGAAAAAAAACAATTGTCAATTAATATTTTTATGACTTGATAACTATTTTCATCATTTATAGTATTTCAAAATATGTACTCACCGTAATTCTCCCATCAGAAGGTACATTTTGAGCATTCCGATTGTGCGATAATTTGACATAGCGGTGAATTGCATGAGTCGCAATACTTAATCGACATTGCCTCGAACTGCTGTGTCTTGTGTTTTTTAATCAATCTAAGCGGAACAATCGTGTCGCTATCTTCCACAGTGCATATCGTGCAGAGTTTCCGACCATAATCGGTTATATAATAATATACACTTTTACAATACTTCGAAGTTTTATTGAGATTTTCCAACTGCGCCGGTGTAAGTCTTTTCACTGTTTTCTTCACCTCATCGGTATCAAAATCACTAACATAACCACCATCATTGTTCGTATCTTCATTTTCATTAAACGGCTCTTCCACAATCATATCATCCAACCATTCCTCAACATCGTCCAATATCTCCATAACTTCATCATCGATATTGTTTGCAGCATCTTCATGAACTTGCGCCATTTCGAAAATCAAAATTGAACTTTTACACACACTACAGTGATTTGCTCTCAACCCTTGGAAAATTTGAACTGTGACATCTTCTGTTGGTCAGTGAGACGATAGTTGTCCTGCACCCCTCTACCATTCCAACGGTTTCGTGGAAAAACGCTAAAGCAATACACTTTTTTCCACTTCCTGTTTCGAAAATGTAACCTCCCAAGATTAAAAGACAGCAATAAAGGTTGAAATGTAGGCACCAGATCGGTCAGCATACAGCAGCGAGCATGCGTCCTTTTTTCACTCCAACCAAGTTTCTCTTTGCACCCAGTGAGCCATTTGGGATCACAATGATGACATTGTCTGTAGGTCATAGCTGCGTTGTACCTGCTCTATTCTCCACGAACTTCGCCAAGAAGACGAAGGTAGTCAATGTATATTTTTTTACTTCCTGAAAATGTACTTCAATGGATGAAGAGACGGTAATAAGGTTTCAAATGTAGACATCTAGTTAGTCAGCATATACCAAAAAAAAATGTGTCTCTTTCATTTTGGATGCGTTCGGGTCCGGATGTATACCCACCGAGTCATTTGAAAATCTCAATTGCGACATTGACTGTAGGTGGGTGAGAAAAAAGCTGCTTTGCACCTTATCCACCCTCCTTCTTCGAAAAAACCTAAGGCAGCAAATACATATTTTTTTTCTTCTTGTACGATGAATGTATTTCTTTAGGATAAAAAAAAAAAAATAAAAAAAAAAAATAGCACTAGTGATTGAAATGCCAACATCTGTCCCCATATACCCATGAGAATGTAAGGACCTCGCTAAAAGACGACGGCGTAAATGTGTATTTTTTTCTTCCTTTGCTGGAAACCCCTTTGGATAAAGACAGCAATAAAGGTTGAAATGTAGAAATCCAATTGGTCAGCATATACCAAAAAGTGTCTCTTTCAATTCGAATGCGTTCGGGTCCGAATGTATACCCACCGAGTCGTTTGAAAATCTTTATTGTGACACTGACTGCAGGTGGGTGTGAAAATAGCTGCTTTGCACCTTGTCCACCCTCCTTCTCCGAAAAAATCCTAAAGCAGTCAATACATTTTTTTCTCCTTGTACTGCAAATGTACTTCGTCAAACTAAAATAAACAGCAATAATGATTGAAATGTGAACATCCGCCAAATCACCATGTAGCAGCGAGAATGTGTCTTTCAATCCAGCTGAGTGTCTCCCAATACACCTACTGAGTCAGGTCTGGACCTGTCACTGTTTAGATGAGACGCACTCTGAAGTCTCTGGAGCAATATATATTAATTCAAAACTGGGTTTTGCTAGCAAGACCAACGAAAATTTTCACATTTTAAGTCGAGTCGTCTAGCTGTATACATCTATGTTTATCCTTCACCATGCCTAACATCAGCCCAGAGGAACAACAATTGCACGAAGAAGCCGCGCTTATAAGTTCAGTTAACGAATACAATGTGTGGAAAGAAAAGTGTGAAGAACTTATTAAATCGTTGAATAAACAAGCGCGAACTAAACCTCCGCGATTAATACTAGAGTCGCGAAATGAGTTGAACGAGCAAGCGCGAATTAAACGTCCACGATTGATAACTGGACTACAAAATGAATTGATAGCTCAAATCGCTAGATTGGAAGGTTTGAAACATATCACACATCAACGATTTGTTCATACAGGTACAGGTTCTAGTGATAATAGATTGAGCTGGTGTGAAATGGACAGCGCATTCGAGAATCGCGTATTAACCGGCGCGGTAATTAATTATAATCATGTTGAACCCCGTCAGTTCCTTCAAGACGCTTGTAAAATTGTGATTGAGCAAGTTAGAAACTCTATTAAAAAGTATAATAGTTTAAAAGTGAACACTATGTTTAATGGCGAGTTTGTAGCGAGTGATAAACGGATGAACAAAAGTATCAATACGCGAAACTGTGAACTATTCGAAACGACCAATTTGAGAGATTGGTATGAGCAACAAGTAGTCGAGCCAACGTTAACATTGCTCGAGGAATTTCAAGAACAGGATAGTGGGTGGTCATTGTCTCGAATACTGAACTTAACGGTTAATATTAACAAATATAACCCGATGAGTGCAGGATGTCATATTGTATTGCCGGAGCACATAAAGCTCAAAAGAGCAGTTGTAAACGTTCGATCTCGGGACCAGGCATGTTTTGCATGGGCCGTAGTCGCCGCTCTCCACCCAGCTCAACGTGACAGTGCGCGAGAGTCTTCATATCCGCATTATTCAACGGTGTTGAATTGCGATGGAATTGTCTTTCCTATGACTTTGGATAAAATTCCAAAATTTGAAGTATTAAACAACCTCTCAATAAATGTGTATTATTTGAAGGGTGAAAAAATTTTACCTGCGCGCGTCAGTAACCATAAAAAGGAAAGACATGTCAACCTACTGTACATCGATGATTTTTATGGAAAGAATGAAGGACACTACGCGTGGATCAAAGATCTATCACGCCTCGTGAGCTCACAACTAACCAACAGCAAAAAGAGGAAATACATTTGCGATCGGTAAATAAATAAATTTATAAATATATATAATTATATCCCTCTGAAACATATAGGACCTCGAATCTTAAGTAAATTCTTATGTTGCAGGTGTTTACATTACTTCGGAACGAGTGAAAAATTGCAATCGCATGAGGTGGACTGCGGGCAAATTAATGATTGTGCGATCCAACTACCATCCGAGACGGAAAAGTGGCTGGAGTTTCAGAATTTTCATCACAAGGAGCGTCTACCATTCATCGTATACGCCGACCTTGAATGTGTTTTGTCAAAAACTGGAGGACTAATGGCTGAAAAAAATCGACACCAGCATCATGAAGTCTTTAGTATTGGATACTACGTAAGTTGTGCGTATGACGAGTCCCTTTCGGGATATTCTTTTCGCCGCAGTGCCGATTGTGTATCGTGGTTCGTCGAGGAGATGAAAAATTTAGCGTTTCGTGTGGAGGACATTTTAAAAAATAATCGTGCCATGGAACAGTTAACGTTAAATGATTGGGTGAAATTTCGAAATGCTACCCACTGTCATATTTGCGAAAAACCGTTTGAACGAGGAGATATACGCGCTCGCGATCATTGTCACTTGACTGGGCATTATAGAGGCGCCGCACATTCAAATTGTAACTTAAATTATAAACAATCATTTTTTATACCAGTAGTATTTCACAATTTATCTGGCTACGATGCTCATTTTATAATCAAGGATGTAGCCACAGCGTTTGAAGGGAAAATCGATGTACTTCCTATAACAAAAGAAAAATATATTTCTTTTACTAAGACCGTTGGGCATGAAGGAAGCCCTAACAAAAAAAATTCAAATCGTGTCAAACTTCGGTTTATAGATTCATTCAAATTTCTTAATACCAGTCTCGATAAACTAGCTTCATTCCTGACAAAAGATAAACTTAAAATTGTAAAATCACAATTTCAGAATATAGCATCAGACGATTTTAATCTATTGACTCGAAAAGGTGTTTTCCCATATGAATACATCGATAACATTGATAAATTGGAAGACACTTGCTTACCAAGTCAAGATTCATTTTATAGTTCCTTGACTGATAGTACCATAAGTGAGACTGAGTACGCTCACGCACAAAGAGTCTGGGAGCGGTTTTCCATTCAAACGCTTGGCCAATATAGCGATTTGTATTTAAAGACAGATATTTTATTATTGGCAGACGTATTTGAAAACTTTCGGGATACATGTCAGCAGAGTTATGGTCTTGACCCTGCATATTATTACACTCTCCCCGGATACACCTGGGATGCGATGTTAAAGCATACAAAAATTAAATTTGAACTGCTCACTGACATCGATATGGTATTATTCGTGGAGAGAGGTATACGCGGCGGCCTAAGCCAATGCTCAAATAGATATGCGTGTGCCAATAATAAATATATGGAGACACATGATCCATCGAAACCATCCTCATATTTAATGTATTATGATGTCAATAATTTATACGGATGGGCTATGAGTCAACCTCTACCCTATTCCGATTTTCGATGGTTCGAAGACGTTTCCAATTTCGATGTACAGTCTATTCCGCTGGATTCACCAAAGGGTTACATTCTTGAGATAGATTTAGAGTATCCTCAGCAATTGCATGATTTGCACGTAGACTTACCGTTTTGCCCAACCCACGAGAAACCTCCTGGCAAACGACAAGAGAAATTGCTTGCAACACTGCACAACAAAAAGCGTTACATTATACATTACCGTACCTTGCAGCAATGTCTGCGCCATGGACTTCAACTCTCCAAAATTCATAGAATATTGGAGTTTACACAGTCTCCATGGTTACGTAGTTACATCGAGCTAAATACACGGTTTAGGATGAACGCTAAAAATGATTTTGAGAAAAATTTATATAAATTAATGAATAACGCAGTGTTTGGAAAAACGATGGAGAATGTGCGTAACCATGTGATTGTCAAATTTTTAATGCGATGGGACGGCAGGTATGGCGCAGAAGCAATGATCGCGAAGCCCAATTTCCATAGTCGCAGTGTATTCTCAGAAAACTTAATTGCTATAGAATTGCGCAAGCTTGAGATAAAATTTAACAAACCAATATACGTGGGTATGGCGATACTTGATATTTCAAAAACGTGCTTGTACGAATTTCACCACGATTTTATGATGCCACTCTATGGTGACCGGTGTAAAGTTATGTATACAGATACCGATAGTCTCATTTATCACATCCACTGCGAGGATGTATATCATGATATGCATCAGCACATTCATAAGTTTGATACGAGCGACTATACAATTGACAATATGTATGGTATACCGCTTGTTAACAAGAAAGTTCCAGGGCTCATGAAAGATGAAAACAATGGGGCGATTATGATTGAGTTCGTTGGGCTCAGAGCAAAAATGTATGCGTCACGAGTTGAAGGAAAAAAGGATACGAAGAAGGTTAAGGGTGTTAAAAATAGCGTGGTAACAAAAACCATCACGTTTCATGATTATATGCAATGTTTAAAAAAAGAGATCGAAATGACTCGAAAACAATCATGCATCAGATCTGTATTACACGAGGTGTATACAATTTCTGAGACCAAAGTTGCTCTGAGTCCCTACGACGATAAGCGGTATATCATACCTGAAACCGTAGAAACGTTACCATGGGGGCATTATAGAATACCAATGTGAAAAAAACGTCACCAACGCAACATATTGTCAATATGAGAGAGAAATTTGTACATTTTTTCATGTTAAATGAGTTGAATGTTGTACATATAAGCATTTTTTCTGTATATTTTTCATGTGAAGTGAGATGAATGGTGTAAATATAAGCTATTTCTCTATACATTTTTCGTATGATGTCAGATAAGCGGTGTAATATAAGCATTTTTCTGTACATTTTCCATGTGAGATGAATGGTGTAAATATAACCATTTGTCTGCACACTTTTGAAAAAATAATAAATAAAATACCGTCTCTATACCCTATGTGTTTGATCCTTTTTTCTACCTGATACAAGTTCAAATCTGTTGAGACATGCAGTGAAAGAAGTTGACCTGTAGTCACTTGGGTAAGGGGATTAAAGAAAAAAAAACTCAACGCTTTGTTCGTTTACATTTTATTGGTCACAAATCATTTTTATTTATCCAACTATTATGAGTATTATTAAACCCCAACCATTTCACCAGTAACTTGTTGCCACGTTTCTTCAACACTTTTTCTATGAGATACATATCGGGATATTTAACATTGAGTATCTCTTGCTCGTAGAAACCACCAGCAATAGGCTCTTCTTGATGATCTTTTAGATTATATGTTATGGGGTTAGTGTTTCTCACTCGATAAATTGTAAATATTTCAGTTGTCCAGTTCGGTGTATAGCCCTTTTCAAATACATTCTTGAATTTACTGATGCGTACTTTATCTCCAATTTTGAATTTCGGCAGTTTTCCCAACACCTCAGTTCTATTGAAAACATTATGCAGTATTTGTTTTTCATTCGTAGCATTAACATTTTTCGGCTTCATTTTAATAGTATGATGTACAGTATCATTATATTTAGTAATTAACATATCAAGAATATCAATCCATTTCCAGCTTCCGCGAAAACTGAATTGAATCCACATTTTATTCTTAAGTGTACGATTGAAGCGCTCACAAATTGATGCTTTTAAATTGCTATATGTAGAATACAAGTGTATATTATTCCTTTTCATCAACGCCTTAAAGTTCGTATTATAAAACTCTTTTCCCCGATCGACGTGGAGGTTTTTCGGTACGCGTCCTTTGCTGAGAATTGACTCCATTGCAGCGGTGACATCTTTTCCACTCTTCGACTTCAATGGTTTGGCCCAGGCGAATTTCGAAAATATATCGATGACGGTGAGGAGAAATTTATGCTTGGAGTTGTGTTGTGCATATGCAGACATATCTACAAGATCAGCTTGCCACGTCTCATCCAGGCCGCGTATATCCACATGTCGACGTGGATAATTTCGCCGAGCTGGCTTATGCAACTCCTCCACCACAGCACGTTTCTTTTCACTCATTATTTCTCCCCCGCAACGCTTTTTATCATAGATTCAAGATAGTTGTTTGAAGGCTTTTTCCGCTTCTCACCGATTTTGACATCTTTTAAAAGTCTGACGTCACCGTTGAGATCCTTGATCGCACTTTTCAAATTGTCTATTTCAGCACGGAGGTTGGTGAGATCAACTTTTACACGCTTTTCAAGAGCCGTTATATTCGATTCAAAAAATTGTTTCGTTGAATCACGTAGTAAGACCGTGTTATGATTAGTCCCACCGATAAACGAACGGAGGTTTACAGCATCATCATCTTTTATCGGCGAACCAACATTGACCAGCCGTTTTCCTTCCAAATCATAATCACCGTCTGCTGTAGTCTTAAATCCAGTACCTGGTTTACCGGGAGGACCCGCACCATCTCTATTCAATTGGCGTCCGAACACATCGACGGTCATGTTGTGAATGCGTGAAAAAAAAGAGCTCGCACATGTTAATAAATGATTTCAGCTTCACGGAGTTCCTCAATAATTGATATGATTTCGTTGGAATGGGAGGAGTTACCAGCAGCTTGCGATGCAAGCAGTAAACGAAGACGATCCACTAGCTCATTCGGATCATCCCAATGAACATACTCGAAAGAGGTGTTTTTTCTTGCCACTTTATACTGCGGTATTCCTTCACCCATATGCTCACTACCACTATTTTTTGTTATTATGTTCGATATGTAATTTTTAAATTTATAACTTTTATTGTGACGTATTGCACCATTACGTTTATAACATTTTTTGTGAGCATTTGTAGCAATGACAATTTTAGCATAATTTTCCAAATCGTTTGGGGTGAAATATTTAAACTTTGGCACTTTTTTGAACAACAACTCAGCTAATCCGATAGTTTTCGGATAATTTCGACCTCCGACACGAATATGATTAATTCCGAAATGAATCGGTGAATCACCAATCATCAATTTATCACCAGCTAAGTTTCGTACTCCATATGAGACATCCAAGGTTGTTTTTTTATTTCTACGTAGTAGTCCCACACATTCGCGTATTAATTCATCAACATCTCCAGATGATTTATCATCATCATCGTCATCATCATCATCATCAACATTATCATTCAACATATCACCAACATCAACATCATCATCATCATAATTTTGATCAATAAATGCCTTATCGTGAGCCTTATTAAAAGAAGTGCCTTGCAGCGGGTCTTCTTGAGTTTCTTCAATATGTCGATCGTCTTCCTCCTCCTTTTTGATATCACCTTTTTCATCTTTAATTTCTGGGTTCACATTCTTTTTATATGAAACTAATTTCTCTAATGGGCCTACTATCGGTTTAAATACATCCTGCATTTTCTGCTCCACATTGTCTCTATCAATCTTTAACATTCGATGTTTTCGTCGGATTGCATCACTCGCCTTAGTAAGTTGACACAATATGTCTTTTTCTTTCAAAAGTTGTTCGCCCTTCATGTTGCCACCAGTAAGTCAGACCTCAGACTGTCACTTTTTTTAATAATGAACACTCATTTATCATAGACGGTTAAAAAGGAATCAAAACCTCTTCTGTATCTACCCTCATTCATTTCACTGTCCTTGTCAATCGTAATGAATCCATATTTGTCAGACTTCCAGCACTCCATGCACATATTTTTGAAACACGCATAAGTCATATCCGTATTTACATGGTCGTTGTATACATGTTTAAGATTCATATCGTCCTGTTTGAATAGTACCACGAAATTTGCATTATCTCTTACGAGATGTTTCGGGATACGAGTATATGTCTGACAAAGATAAAAACTGTCGACAATCTCATGTCTTCCCATAGAAAAAAATGCTCTCACATTATCCTGTTTTTCACATGCTATATCATCAAAGATGAATATGGAGTTCGAGCGGGCGTCACTTGGTGATACGACTTGTTCATGCTCGTTGAATGGATAATATTCAACTCCATCTACTGATTCAAGTAATTGTTCGAGCAATCTGTACTTTGGCTGCTTCAGCGACTTCGAATAGAGATAAATGTTCTCAAATCTCAAGCCATTTGGATGTATTAGCAGTGTGAGTAATGCATTAGTTTTTCCACAATTTGATGGACCACAAAACACGGCGCGTATGCTATCTGGCAATAGGTTGCCATGACGCTTTTGTGTCTTTTTTCCACCATCACCTACAAATTTATCAAAATTTATTATAGGGAGTTGACCTCCTGAAACTTGTTTCTTGAACACCATCTCGAATGCGACTAAACGAACCACCATATAAATACTACTTTATAACGTGAGGGAAGATCAGTCGAGTATCAATCTCTCTACGGTGATGATCGTATATGATAAATCTGGTAAAGGTTTGGTCAATGGTCTAATTAACAGTCTTCCCGTCGAATTGCATCTTCCTGGCTATCAATATTGTGGACCTGGCACAAAATTGGTCAAACGACTTGCCCGTGGTGATCCTGGAATAAACCCATTGGACGCTGCATGCAGAGTACATGATATCGCATATTCAAAAAATCGGGAAAATCTAAAAGAGAGACATTTAGCTGATAAAGTGTTGGCTGACCAAGCTTGGCAACGGGTTACGTCCAAAGACGCTAGTATTGGCGAGAGAGCGAGTGCTTGGGCTGTTACAAATATCATGAAGGCGAAAACAAGATTTGGCTTGGGTATGAAGTCGGTGAAAAAGATGAAGCCACAAAAAAGTGTTAGCTTGAAAAAAGTCATTGGTGCTGCAAGGAAAGCGATGATGCGAAGCGATAATCCTCGTAAAGTCATCATGTCTGCGTTGAAAGGTGCTCGTGCGAGCGTAAAGGGTGTCAAAGTACGCACTCCTCGAATTCTACCTGTGCCCCGGAAAATTGGTGGTTTATTGCCCTTCCTCATACCCATCTTTGCAGGGCTCAGCGCTGCTGGTGCTTTGTCTGGTGGTGCTGCTGCAATAGCCAATGCTGTGAATGCCGCGCAAGCGGCTAAAGAAGAATTGGTAGAGAATAAGCGCCATAAGAAAACGATTGAGGCCATTGCTTTGGGTAAAGGTTTACATTTGAAACCGTATAAGCAGGGTTTAGGCCTTCACATCGGGTCAAAAAACGTATAATAACGCTACCACATCGAGCTCTCACCGATATCGATCTATGGAAATATGTAAAAATCATGAAAATTTCACATTTTCGTGGGGTTTACATGCGTGATACATTACCTGCAAGTGGACCCCTCAAGCATGAATCGGGAATCGTGAATTTGGATGAAGATGTGGGCCCTGGCACACATTGGGTAGCATATAAAAAAGTCGGACAAAAAATTTTCTACTTTGATAGTTTTGGTAATCTTTTACCCCCATCCGAACTCATGAACTATTTCGATGCTGGTAGCGTAAATTATAATTATAAAAGGTATCAAGAATACGATACGATAGAATGTGGACACCTGTGTCTCAAGTTTCTTTGTGGACAGTTAAATCGTCGAGACAAATATACACTATATAAACGTGAATTGTAGAATTGTGAGTTTAGTTAACAATTCACCAGCATCATGGATGATAGTCTAACATTGACCATATCTGGATCATCCTCCATACTTGAGGCGCAATTTTTTCCTCCCATTGAACTCTTACCTCATAAGAGTTATACGCTTGGTCTCGTTGAGCTATTGACATTTAATTCTATTCCCAATATAGACGTTGGCAACAATAAATTTTACGTGGGGAAGGAAGTAGTAACAATACCAACGGGCAGTTATGAAATACAGGATATTGAGAAGTACTTACAAGCAGAATTATCACGCAAAAACATAAAAATCAAGCTTAAGCCGAATAATAATACTCTGCGCAGTGAAATCGAGTGTGATTATCCTATTCTTTTTACACCTATTGATTCAATCGGACATCTACTGGGATTTAAACCATGCCTTTTAGAAGCAAATAAAAGACATGCATCTGATCTACCTGTAGCCATTCTTAAAGTAAACGCCTTACGTGTTGAATGTAACATTACCACTGGTGCATACATTAATGGTAAAAAAGCTCATACAATTCATGAATTTTTTCCATCTGTACCTCCTGGATATAAAATCATTGAAGTGCCATCACACGTCATTTACCTACCAATCACGAGCCGGACAATTGATAACATACAGCTCCGTATTGTGGATCAGGACGGGGATTTAGTAAATTTTCGTGGTGAAGTCATCACTGTACGATTACATATAAAATCCTAATGGGCATAATCTATAACAGAATATCTTATAATAAACTATCATGGAGTCGAGAAACCAGTCACCGACCGACGCCCACAGTGCTAACACCTCAAAACCTGTTACTTTTAAAGAATTTAGGTCTCAGAGTTCGTGGAATACGCGAGTAAGGAATTATTTGCTTTGTGCTTTGTGCATCTGCTGCGTGCAATGGAGGAAGAAATCGTAAATATTCAAACACCTGTCATCTTCGATGAATCCATCATACACTATGAGGTTCACGCTCATCAACCATATGCATCATCAACCTACAACAACAGTGATGAAATACGTATTTCAATCCAGCATCAAGATCTATCAATATTGCCAAGCAAAAGTTCTATCCACATTTGTGGAAAACTAACGAAGAACGATGGTACGCCGCTAGCTGCAACAAGTCTCGTTAATAATGCTATATGCCATTTATTCGATGAAGTCCGCTATGAACTCAATGCCATCGAAATCGACCGTAATAAGAATGTAGGTATTACGAGCCTCATTAAGGGTTACACATCTCTAACTCCAGCCAGAAGCGCCATGCTTGAAAACACTGGTTGGCTGGATGTTGATGAAACGAAGCAGATCGTGGATGTATCGGGTAACTTTGATGTCTGCATACCACTGAGTATGCTGCTAGGCTTTGCCGAAGATTATCGAAAAATTATAGTGAACGCGAAGCACGAGTTGATTTTGACGAGATCGCGGACCGATGACAACGCCATTATACAGACGGCTGTTGAAGATTACAGGCTTGTATTACTGAAAATAGAATGGCTTGTACCATATGTGACCGTGGCGGATCAACGAAAAATTCAGCTTCTAAAGTTTATCGCTAAAGACACACCAATTCCCATAAGTTTCCGTACGTGGGAACTGTATGAATACCCAATGCTGCCTGCCACCTCTAAACATGTATGGTCTGTCAAGACTTCTACACAGCTTGAAAAGCCACGATATGTTATTCTTGCATTTCAAACAGATCGAAAAAATAACAAACAAAAGAATGTGAGTCGCTTCGATCATTGTAACGTAACCGATGTAAAATTGTACTTAAATTCACAATGTTATCCCTATGGCAACATGAATTTGAATATACAACAAAATCAATATGCACTACTGTATGATATGTACACAAACTTCCAATCCATGTACTACAACAAGGAGGCTGAGCCGTGGTTGAACAAGACGGAATTTCTAAAATGTGCGCCGCTTGTTGTGATCGATTGCTCAAAACAAAATGATTCCCTTAAGTCTGGCCCGGTGGATGTACGTCTCGAATTTGAAACAAAAGCGAATATTCCAGCACATACATGTGCATACTGCCTTATTTTACATGATCGTATTGTGGAATACAATCCCATAAGTGGTGGGGTCAGAAAAATGGTATAAAATCTTGTTAGTGATCTCACTGAGCATCAGTCGAGATGGACTTCATCGTCGATGTACAAGGCTTCAAGGGACCAGGCGATGAATTTGTTCTCAAAGAAATATCAATTGTTCGAGTCAACGACAAAAATGCAGAGCCTCTAACGTTTTTCTTCAAACCGCCATACGCATGGAACACTCTACCAGCCAGATACAAAACGACAAACAAATGGTTGCAACGCAATTTCCACGGACTGCCATGGGATTACGGCAGTATACCATACGATGCAGTGAAACCGATCATCCACATCATCTTACAACACGCTCATGCCGTATACGTGAAAGGATGCGAGAAGTCCTTATGGTTATCGAGCTTCTTGGATGTAGCAACAGAAATTGTCGACATGGAGACTCTGGACTGTCCATCGCTGCGGAAGTTGCCGAAAATTCGTCCTGATTGTCCCCACCACCACCCCCTCGATTCGAAATATAACTGTGCCATGGCCAATGTGAAATCTCTAAAAAGTTGGTTGTTTGTCTATCATGCACTATGTAACAGGGGAATTTTTCAATAAAAACGACATTTTTAAAGTATACATTGTTTTTCTTTTTTATTTATTGAACACACCAATCTTCCTCTCTTCTCACATTACAGTTTTGTACATCGATGATCATCATACATTACATTTTTATAATTATTTTTTTCTCTTACAACGATGAACTTATTGAAACATTTTTATTTTCACAATATTTTTCATTTTTTTACAACGAAGAGTTTTGAAGGCACTTGAACTCGATTTTGTTCCAGTCTCCACCAAAATATTCCATGTAGAGGTGTTTTTGATGTGCAGCATCCAACATCTCCTTGAATACGTTCTCGTTTTGATCGAAAAGTTTCACAATCCTCGATGGTAGAAAAACTGTGAATTCACCCATGATGTCGGCCAGATATCTTTTTCCAAATTTGGTTTGCAAAACTCGTATATCGTAGATCGGATAATCTTTCTCAAGTTCCAGTTCGTTCAATTTTTTTGTGTTGTAACCTTCCAACGTGGCGACTTTGTTGACCATATCGAAAGCCATTTTTCACAGTATTTTTTTCAGAGTAATGAAGGTTTTTAAGTAAGTTTCGAAGTTTGCGTCTGACTTGGAGCTCGCACTGTTGTCGAATGATGCACTGGATTCCTTCTCGATGATTTTCTATCCCCACCCCATCCAGACACCCTAAACCTAACGTGTTCCAACACGTTACTTGCAGCCAATCTTCGTGGTTACGTCATCCAATGCAGCGTGCATCCTGAACAAGTTGAAACACGTTACCCCCCCCCTCCCCCCTCCCCTTTACTCAATCTCCCTACTCTATGATCACACTAAACAGGTTCAAACACGCTTTTCCTGACATTGCCAACAATTTCGACGTTGGGGTATGGGAGCATCGACGTGATCGCTCATTGAAGATGTATTCAGATGTTCATAACATCGACGATATGATATAATTTCACTGTCACATTGGTAATATTTTGGTAAACGATCCCAAAGAATATCTGTGAATTCACTAAAATATTTTTTAAATGCAGTTGGTGATATAATCTGAAGTTCGCGTGTTGTCAATTCGCGGGGATCCTTGGTGCGTTGAATCGCATACATATGCACTAGTTGTTCCATCATGTGACATTCTTTACAATCTCGACGCATAGGTCCAGTGGTATCAACGTGATCCACCTCCCATGGTGGATTAAAATGATCATAACATCTACAATATGACTGTATTTCATTATCACATTGCAAATGCTCTGGTAAACGATCCCACAGAATAGTAACAAATTTGCCATAATATTTTATAAGCAAAGCTTTAGGAATTGATGCAAGTTCATTTTTAGTCAAATCCAATGGATTTTTCATTGGGTGGACTGTATACATGCTGGCACATCTATCCATCTCGACGTCAACTTATAAACTGCTCATCTGATGAAAATTTCAAGATCCACCTCTTCCCTTTGACAGCATGCATTTTACTTATGATAAAAAAAAATTATTGGTGTTACCGCCCTTGCTTAGACGCTTCCTCTAATTATTAAATAAGGGCATATATACGCTATCCTTCCTATCTACCTATCTCCCTCCCACTTACCTTGCTTTATATTTAACCATCTGTCTCGCACTCACTGTTCTTCTTACATATAGCTATCTCTCCCCCACCTACTATCCCATTCATGTAACCATCTTTCCCACTCACCGTTCTTTTACATCCAACTATCTCTCTCACACTTACCATCCCATACATCTATCCGTTCCACTCTCACTCATTATCCTTCACATCGGACCATCTCTCCTACTTACAATCCCTTATATCTAACCATCTCTCTCCCACTCACTATTCTTCTACATGTACCCATCTCTCTTCCACTTACTACACCTTACATTTAAGTATCTTTCTCTCCCACTCACTATGCTTAACATTTCACCATCTCTTTCACACTCACTATTCTTCCCATCTCACCATCTCTTTCCCGCTAAACTGTTCTTCTACATGTAACCATCTCTCTTCCACTTACTACACCTTATATCTAAGTGTCTCTCTCTCACTCACTATCCTTCACATAGAACCATCTCTCTTCTACTCACTATGTTTAACATCTCACTATCTCTTTCACACTCACTATCCTTCCCATCTCACCATCTCTTTCCCACTCACTATCCTTCCCATCTCATCATCTCTCTCCAACTTATGAGTCTCTAAATCCCTTCCCCCTTCTTCCCACACACCCCTCACCTTAGATCCTCTTCCCCTCCATCCCGACTTGCCCCCCCCCCCCCCCACTGACCCCGCTACCTAGGTCCCTTCCCCGCGTGACGTCACCCCCGCTGTTCCCCCGTCCCCGCACCCCCCTCGGAGGACCTGCGTTAGAATCCGCTCTGTTTACCTACTGTGAAGAAATCATTTTTTATTGATGAAATACGATTAGCCGTTTATAGAAACGATTTTCAACGAAATTTCACGTTTTTCATCGAAAACTGATATGAAATTGCGTTTTCTGTGGTAAATTTAAGTGAAACGTTGTTTTTTCTTCGAAGTTTCAGTTTTGACTACAAAACAGTATATATAATAACAGTATATCCAAAATAAGATTTGGCGTTCATACAAATGATTTTCACCGAAAATTCACGATTTTCATCGAAAACTGATACGAAATTGCGTTTTCTTTGGTTAATTCGAGTGAAACGGTGATTTTTCTGTGTAATTTCAGGTTTCACCACCAACCAGCATAAAAACGGGAAGAAATCATTGTCTATTGACGAAATAGGATTTGGCGTTCACAGAAACGATTTTCACCGAAAACTATTAAGAAATTGCGTTTCCCCCGCCAAATTTGAGTGAAACGGTGATTTTTCTTCGTAATTTTAGTATTCACTTCCAAACATCATAAAAACGTGAAAAAATCATTTTTCATTGACGAAATACGATTAGCCGTTTATAGAAACGATTTTCACCGAAAATTCACGTTTTGCTTCGAAAACTGATACGAAATTCCGTTTTCTTTGGTAAATTCGAGTGAAACGGTGATGTTTCTGTGTAATATCAGTTTTCACCACCAACCAGCATAAAATCGGGAAGAAATCATTGTGTATTGGCGAAATAAGATTTGCCGTTCACAGAAACGATTTTCACCGAAAACTAATAAGAAATTGCGTTTCCCCTGCCAAATTTGAGTGAAACGGTGATTATTCTTCGTAATTTTAGTATTCACTTCCAAACAGCATAAAAACGTGAAGAAATCATTTTTTATTGCCGAAATAAGATTTAGCGTTCATGGAAACAATTTTCACCGAAAATTCACGTGTTTCATCGAAAACTGAAACGAAATTGCGTTCTCTCTGGTAAATTTGAGTGAATGGGTGATTTTTCTTCGCAATTTCAGTTTTCACCACAAAACAGTATAAAAACGTGAAGAAATCCTTTTATATTGACGAAATAAGATTTGGCGTTCATGGAAATGATTTTCACCGAAAATTCACGTCTTGCATCGAACACTGATACGAAATTGCGTTTTCTGTGGTAAATTTAAGTGAAACGGTGATTTTTCTTCGTAATTTTAGTATTCACTGCCAAACAGCATAAAAACGTGAAGAAATCATTTTTTATTGACGAAATAAGATTTGGCGTTCATGGAAACGATTTTCACCGAAAATTCACGATTTGCATCGACAACTGATACGAAATTGCGTTTTCTCTGGTGAATTTAAGTAAAACGGTTATTTGTCTGTGTAATTTCAGTTTACACCACAAAACAGTATAAAAACGTGAATAAATCATTTTTTATTGAAGAAATACGATTAGCCGTTTATAAAAACGATTTTCACCGAAAAGTCTCGCTTATCATCGAAAACTGATACGAAATTTCGTTTCCTCTGCCAAATTTGAGTGAAACGGTGATTTTTCTTCGTAATTTTAGTATTCACTGCCAAACAGCATAAAAACGTGAAGACGTCATTTTTTATTGACGAAATAAGATTTGGCGTTCATAGAAACGATTTTCACCGAAAAGCCACGTTTTGCATCGAAAACTGATACGAAATTGCGTTTTCTTTGGGAAATTCGAGTAAAACGGTGATTTTTCTG
This sequence comes from Rhimphoctona megacephalus, assembly GCA_963989365.1. NCBI lineage: Eukaryota > Metazoa > Arthropoda > Insecta > Hymenoptera > Ichneumonidae > Rhimphoctona > Rhimphoctona megacephalus. The sequence continues at coordinate 26,212 of CAXDIM010000171.1, read as the reverse complement.
TGTAATTTCAATTTTCACTACCAACCCCTCTCTCTCTCCCTCTCTCTCCCCCTCTCCCTCTCCCTCTCCCTCTCCCTGTCCCTCTCCCTCTGCCTCTCCCTCCCCCTCTCCCTCTTCCTCTCCCTCTCCCTCTCCCTCTCCCTCTCCCTCTCCCCCCCCCCTCTCTCTCTCTCTCTCTCTCTCTCTCTCTCTCTCTCTCTCTCTCTCTCTCTCTCTCTCTCTCTCTCATCGAATACTGATATGAAATTGCGTTTCCTCTGCCAAATTTGAGTGAATCGGTGATTTTTCTTCGTAATTTCAGTTTTCACCACAAAACAGTATAAAAACGTGAAGAAATCATTTTTTTTTTATGAAATACGATTAGCCGTTTATAGAAACGATTTTCAACGAAATTTCACGTTTTTCATCGAAAACTGATATGAAATTGCGTTTTCTGTGGTAAATTTAAGTGAAACGTTGTTTTTTCTTCGTAGTTTCAGTTTTCACTACAAAACAGTATATATAATAACAGTATATCCAAAATAAGATTTGGCGTTTATATAAATGATTTTCATCGAAAATTCACGATTTTCATCGAAAACTGATACGAAATTGCGTTTTCTTTGGTTAATTCGAGTGAAACGGTTATTTTTCTGTGTAATTTCAGTTTTCACCACCAACCAGCATAAAAACGGGAAGAAATCATTGTCTATTGACGAAATAGGATTTGGCGTTCACAGAAACGATTTTCACCGAAAACTATTAAGAAATTGCGTTTCCCCTGCCAAATTTGAGTGAAACGGTGATTTTTCTTCGTAATTTTAGTATTCACTTCCAAACATCATAAAAACGTGAAAAAATCATTTTTCATTGACGAAATACGATTAGCCGTTTATAGAAACGATTTTCACCGAAAATTCACGTTTTGCTTCGAAAACTGATACGAAATTCCGTTTTCTTTGGTATATTCGAGTGAAACGGTGATTTTTCTGTGTAATTTCAGTTTTCACCAACAACCTCTCTCTCTCTCCCCCCCACCCCCGCCCCTCTCTCTCTCTCTCTCTCTCTCATCGAAAACTGATACGAAATTGCGTTTCCTCTGCCAAATTTGAGTGAATCGGTGATTTTTCTTCGTAATTTCAGTTTTCACCACAAAACAGTATAAAAACGTGAAGAAATCATTTTTTTTTTATGAAATACGATTAGCCGTTTATAGAAACGATTTTCAACGAAATTTCACGTTTTTCATCGAAAACTGATATGAAATTGCGTTTTCTGTGGTAAATTTAAGTGAAACGTTGTTTTTTCTTCGTAGTTTCAGTTTTCACTACAAAACAGTATATATAATAACAGTATATCCAAAATAAGATTTGGCGTTTATATAAATGATTTTCATCGAAAATTCACGATTTTCATCGAAAACTGATACGAAATTGCGTTTTCTTTGGTTAATTCGAGTGAAACGGTTATTTTTCTGTGTAATTTCAGTTTTCACCACCAACCAGCATAAAAACGGGAAGAAATCATTGTCTATTGACGAAATAGGATTTGGCGTTCACAGAAACGATTTTCACCGAAAACTATTAAGAAATTGCGTTTCCCCTGCCAAATTTGAGTGAAACGGTGATTTTTCTTCGTAATTTTAGTATTCACTTCCAAACATCATAAAAACGTGAAAAAATCATTTTTCATTGACGAAATACGATTAGCCGTTTATAGAAACGATTTTCACCGAAAATTCACGTTTTGCTTCGAAAACTGATACGAAATTCCGTTTTCTTTGGTATATTCTAGTGAAACGGTGATTTTTCTGTGTAATTTCAGTTTTCACCAACAACCTCTCTCTCTCTCCCCCCCACCCCCCCCCCCTCTCTCTCTCTCTCTCTCTCTCTCTCTCATCGAAAACTGATACGAAATTGCGTTTCCTCTGCCAAATTTGAGTGAATCCGTGATTTTTCTTCGTAATTTCAGTTTTCACCACAAAACAGTATAAAAACGTGAAGAAATCATTTTTTATTGATGAAATACGATTAGCCGTTTATAGAAACGATTTTCAACGAAATTTCACGTTTTTCATCGAAAACTGATATGAAATTGCGTTTTCTGTGGTAAATTTAAGTGAAACATTGTTTTTTCTTCGTAGTTTCAGTTTTCACTACAAAACAGTATATATATTAACAGTATATCCAAAATAAGATTTGGCGTTCATAGAAATGATTTTCACCGAAAATTCACGATTTTTATCGATAACTGATACGAAATTGCGTTTTCCTTGGTTAATTCGAGTTAAACTGTGATTTTTCTGTGTAATTTCAGTTTTCACCACCAACCAGCATAAAAACGGGAAGAAATCATTGTCTATTGACGAAATAGGATTTGGCGTTCACAGAAACGATTTTCACCGAAAACTATTAAGAAATTGCGTTTCCCCTTCCAAATTTAAGTGAAACGGTGATTTTTCTTCGTAATTTTAGTATTCTCTTCCAAACATCATAAAAACGTGACAAAATCATTTTTCATTGACGAAATACGATTAGCCGTTTATAGAAACGGTTTTCACCCAAAATTCACGTTTTGCTTCGAAAACTGATACGAAATTCCGTTTTCTTTGGTAAATTCGAGTGAAACGGTGATGTTTCTGTGTAATATCAGTTTTCACCACCAACCAGCATAAAATCGGGAAGAAATCATTGTCTATTGGCGAAATAAGATTTGCCGTTCACAGAAACGATTTTCACCGAAAACTAATAAGAAATTGCGTTTCCCCTGCCAAATTTGAGTGAAACGGTGATTATTCTTCGTAATTTTAGTATTCACTTCCAAACAGCATAATAACGCGAAGAAATCATTTTTTATTGCCGAAATAAGATTTAGCGTTCATGGAAACGATTTTCACCGAAAATTCACGTGTTTCATCGAAAACTGAAACGAAATTGCGTTTTCTCTGGTAAATTTGAGTGAATGGGTGATTTTTCTTCGCAATTTCAGTTTTCACCACAAAACAGTATAAAAACGTGAAGAAATAATTTTATATTGACGAAATAAAATTTGGCGTTCATGGAAATGATTTTCACCGAAAATTCACGTCTTGCATCGAACACTGATACGAAATTGCGATTTCTGTGGTAAATTTAAGTGAAACGGTGATTTTTCTTCGTAATTTTAGTGTTCACTGCCAAACAGCATAAAAACGTGAAGAAATCATTTTTTATTGACGAAATAAGATATGGTGTTCATGGAAACGATTTTCACCGAAAATTCACGATTTGCATCGACAACTGATACGAAATTGCGTTTTCTCTGGTGAATTTAAGTAAAACGGTTATTTGTCTGTGTAATTTCAGTTTACACCACAAAACAGTATAAAAACGTGAATAAATCATTTTTTATTGAAGAAATACGATTAGCCGTTTATAAAAACGATTTTCACCGAAAAGTCTCGCTTATCATCGAAAACTGATACGAAATTTCGTTTCATCTGCCAAATTTGAGTGAAACGGTGATTTTTCTTCGTAATTTTAGTATTCACTGCCAAACAGCATAAAAACGTGAAGACGTCATTTTTTATTGACGAAATAAGATTTGGCGTTCATAGTAACGATTTTCACCGAAAAGTCACGTTTTGCATCGAAAACTGATACGAAATTGCGTTTTCTTTGGTAAATTCGAGTAAAACGGTGATTTTTCTGTGTAATTTCAGTTTTCACCAACAACCTCTATCTCCCCCCCCCCTCTCTCTCTCTCTCTCTCTCTCGTCGAAAACTGATACGAAATTGCGTTTCCTCTGCCAAATTTGAGTGAATCGGTGATTTTTCTTCGTAATTTCAGTTTTCACGACAAAACAGTATAAAAACGTGAAGAAATCATTTTTTATTGATGAAATACGATTAGCCGTTTATAGAAACGATTTTCAACGAAATTTCACGTTTTTCATCGAAAACTGATATGAAATTGCGTTTTCTGTGGTAAATTTAAGTGAAACGTTGTTTTTTCTTCGTAGTTTCAGTTTTCACTACAAAACAGTATATATAATAACAGTACATCCAAAATAAGATTTGGCGTTCATAGAAATGATTTTCATCGAAAATTCACGATTTTCATCGAAAACTGATACGAAATTGCGTTTTCTTTGGTTAATTCGAGTGAAACGGTGATTTTTCTGTGTAATTCCAGTTTTCACCACAAACCAGCATAAAAACGGGAAGAAATCATTGTGTATTGAGGAAATAGGATTTGGCGTTCACAGAAACGATTTTCACCGAAAACTATTAAGAAATTGCGTTTCCCCTGCCAAATTTGAGTGAAACGGTGATTTTTCTTCGTAATTTTAGTATTCACTTCCAAACATCATAAAAACGTGAAAAAATCATTTTTCGTTGACGAAATACGATTAGCCGTTTATAGAAACGATTTTCACCGAAAATTCACGTTTTGCTTCGAAAACTGATACGAAAGTCCGTTTTCTTTGGTATATTCGAGTGAAACGGTGATTTTTCTGTGTAATTTCAGTTTTCACCAACAACCTCTCCCCCCCCCCCACCCCCCCCCCTCTCTCTCTCTCTCTCTCTCTCTCTCTCTCTCATCGAAAACTGATACGAAATTGCGTTTCCTCTGCCAAATTTGAGTGAATCGGTGATTTTTCTTCGTAATTTCAGTTTTCACCACAAAACAGTATAAAAACGTGAAGAAATCATTTTTTATTGATGAAATACGATTAGCCGTTTATAGAAACGATTTTCAACGAAATTTCACGTTTTTCATCGAAAACTGATATGAAATTGCGTTTTCTGTGGTAAATTTAAGTGAAACGTTGTTTTTTCTTCGTAGTTTCAGTTTTCACTACAAAACAGTATATATATTAACAGTATATCCAAAATAAGATTTGGCGTTCATAGAAATGATTTTCACCGAAAATTCACGATTTTTATCGAAAACTGATACGAAATTGCGTTTTCCTTGGTTAATTCGAGTTGAACTGTGATTTTTCTGTGTAATTTCAGTTTTCACCACCAACCAGCATAAAAACGGGAAGAAATCATTGTCTATTGACGAAATAGGATTTGGCGTTCACAGAAACGATTTTCACCGAAAACTATTAAGAAATTGCGTTTCCCCTTCCAAATTTAAGTGAAACGGTGATTTTTCTTCGTAATTTTAGTATTCATTTCCAAACATCATAAAAACGTGACAAAATCATTTTTCATTGACGAAATACGATTAGCCGTTTATAGAAACGGTTTTCACCCAAAATTCACGTTTTGCTTCGAAAACTGATACGAAATTCCGTTTTCTTTGGTAAATTCGAGTGAAACGGTGATGTTTCTGTGTAATATCAGTTTTCACCACCAACCAGCATAAAATCGGGAAGAAATCATTGTCTATTGGCGAAATAAGATTTGCCGTTCACAGAAACGATTTTCACCGAAAACTAATAAGAAATTGCGTTTCCCCTGCCAAATTTGAGTGAAACGGTGATTATTCTTCGTAATTTTAGTATTCACTTCCAAACAGCATAATAACGTGAAGAAATCATTTTTTATTGCCGAAATAAGATTTAGCGTTCATGGAAACGATTTTCACCGAAAATTCACGTGTTTCATCGAAAACTGAAACGAAATTGCGTTTTCTCTGGTAAATTTGAGTGAATGGGTGATTTTTCTTCGCAATTTCAGTTTTCACCACAAAACAGTATAAAAACGTGAAGAAATAATTTTATATTGACGAAATAAAATTTGGCGTTCATGGAAATGATTTTCACCGAAAATTCACGTCTTGCATCGAACACTGATACGAAATTGCGATTTCTGTGGTAAATTTAAGTGAAACGGTGATTTTTCTTCGTAATTTTAGTATTCACTGCCAAACAGCATAAAAACGTGAAGAAATCATTTTTTATTGACGAAATAAGATTTGGCGTTCATGGAAACGATTTTCACCGAAAATTCACGATTTGCATCGACAACTGATACGAAATTGCGTTTTCTCTGGTGAATTTAAGTAAAACGGTTATTTGTCTGTGTAATTTCAGTTTACACCACAAAACAGTATAAAAACGTGAATAAATCATTTTTTATTGAAGAAATACGATTAGCCGTTTATAAAAACGATTTTCACCGAAAAGTCTCGCTTATCATCGAAAACTGATACGAAATTTCGTTTCATCTGCCAAATTTGAGTGAAACGGTGATTTTTCTTCGTAATTTTAGTATTCACTGCCAAACAGCATAAAAACGTGAAGACGTCATTTTTTATTGACGAAATAAGATTTGGCGTTCATAGTAACGATTTTCACCGAAAAGTCACGTTTTGCATCGAAAACTGATACGAAATTGCGTTTTCTTTGGTAAATTCGAGTAAAACGGTGATTTTTCTGTGTAATTTCAGTTTTCACCAACAACCTCTATCTCCCCCCCCCCCTCTCTCTCTCTCTCTCTCTCATCGAAAACTGATACGAAATTGCGTTTCCTCTGCCAAATTTGAGTGAATCGGTGATTTTTCTTCGTAATTTCAGTTTTCACGACAAAACAGTATAAAAACGTGAAGAAATCATTTTTTATTGATGAAATACGATTAGCCGTTTATAGAAACGATTTTCAACGAAATTTCACGTTTTTCATCGAAAACTGATATGAAATTGCGTTTTCTGTGGTAAATTTAAGTGAAACGTTGTTTTTTCTTCGTAGTTTCAGTTTTCACTACAAAACAGTATATATGATAACAGTACATCCAAAATAAGATTTGGCGTTCATAGAAATGATTTTCATCGAAAATTCACGATTTTCATCGAAAACTGATACGAAATTGCGTTTTCTTTGGTTAATTCGAGTGAAACGGTGATTTTTCTGTGTAATTCCAGTTTTCACCACCAACCAGCATAAAAACGGGAAGAAATCATTGTCTATTGAGGAAATAGGATTTGGCGTTCACAGAAACGATTTTCACCGAAAACTATTAAGAAATTGCGTTTCCCCTGCCAAATTTGAGTGAAACGGTGATTTTTCTTCGTAATTTTAGTATTCACTTCCAAACATCATAAAAACGTGAAAAAATCCTTTTTCGTTGACGAAATACGATTAGCCGTTTATAGAAACGATTTTCACCGAAAATTCACGTTTTGCTTCGAAAACTGATACGAAATTCCGTTTTCTTTGGTATATTCGAGTGAAACGGTGATTTTTCTGTGTAATTTCAGTTTTCACCAACAACCTCTCCCCCCCCCCCCACCCCCCCCCCTCTCTCTCTCTCTCTCTCTCGCTCTCTCTCTCTCTCTCTCATCGAAAACTGATACGAAATTGCGTTTCCTCTGCCAAATTTGAGTGAATCGGTGATTTTTCTTCGTAATTTCAGTTTTCACCACAAAACAGTATAAAAACGTGAAGAAATCATTTTTTATTGATGAAATACGATTAGCCGTTTATAGAAACGATTTTCAACGAAATTTCACGTTTTTCATCGAAAACTGATATGAAATTGCGTTTTCTGTGGTAAATTTAAGTGAAACGTTGTTTTTTCTTCGTAGTTTCAGTTTTCACTACAAAACAGTATATATATTAACAGTATATCCAAAATAAGATTTGGCGTTCATAGAAATGATTTTCACCGAAAATTCACGATTTTTATCGAAAACTGATACGAAATTGCGTTTTCCTTGGTTAATTCGAGTTGAACTGTGATTTTTCTGTGTAATTTCAGTTTTCACCACCAACCAGCATAAAAACGGGAAGAAATCATTGTCTATTGACGAAATAGGATTTGGCGTTCACAGAAACGATTTTCACCGAAAACTATTAAGAAATTGCGTTTCCCCTTCCAAATTTAAGTGAGACGGTGATTTTTCTTCGTAATTTTAGTATTCATTTCCAAACATCATGAAAACATGACAAAATCATTTTTCATTGACGAAATACGATTAGCCGTTTATAGAAACGGTTTTCACCCAAAATTCACGTTTTGCTTCGAAAACTGATACGAAATTCCGTTTTCTTTGGTAAATTCGAGTGAAACGGTGATGTTTCTGTGTAATATCAGTTTTCACCACCAACCAGCATAAAATCGGGAAGAAATCATTGTCTATTGGCGAAATAAGATTTGCCGTTCACAGAAACGATTTTCACCGAAAACTAATAAGAAATTGCGTTTCCCCTGCCAAATTTGAGTGAAACGGTGATTATTCTTCGTAATTTTAGTATTCACTTCCAAACAGCATAATAACGCGAAGAAATCATTTTTTATTGCCGAAATAAGATTTAGCGTTCATGGAAACGATTTTCACCGAAAATTCACGTGTTTCATCGAAAACTGAAACGAAATTGCGTTTTCTCTGGTAAATTTGAGTGAATGGGTGATTTTTCTTCGCAATTTCAGTTTTCACCACAAAACAGTATAAAAACGTGAAGAAATAATTTTATATTAACGAAATAAAATTTGGCGTTCATGGAAATGATTTTCACCGAAAATTCACGTCTTGCATCGAACACTGATACGAAATTGCGATTTCTGTGGTAAATTTAAGTGAAACGGTGATTTTTCTTCGTAATTTTAGTGTTCACTGCCAAACAGCATAAAAACGTGAAGAAATCATTTTTTATTGACGAAATAAGATATGGTGTTCATGGAAACGATTTTCACCGAAAATTCACGATTTGCATCGACAACTGATACGAAATTGCGTTTTCTCTGGTGAATTTAAGTAAAACGGTTATTTGTCTGTGTAATTTCAGTTTACACCACAAAACAGTATAAAAACGTGAATAAATCATTTTTTATTGAAGAAATACGATTAGCCGTTTATAAAAACGATTTTCACCGAAAAGTCTCGCTTATCATCGAAAACTGATACGAAATTTCGTTTCATCTGCCAAATTTGAGTGAAACGGTGATTTTTCTTCGTAATTTTAGTATTCACTGCCAAACAGCATAAAAACTTGAAGACGTCATTTTTTATTGACGAAATAAGATTTGGCGTTCATAGTAACGATTTTCACCGAAAAGTCACGTTTTGCATCGAAAACTGATACGAAATTGCGTTTTCTTTGGTAAATTCGAGTAAAACGGTGATTTTTCTGTGTAATTTCAGTTTTCACCAACAACCTCTATCTCCCCCCCCCCTCTCTCTCTCTCTCTCTCTCGTCGAAAACTGATACGAAATTGCGTTTCCTCTGCCAAATTTGAGTGAATCGGTGATTTTTCTTCGTAATTTCAGTTTTCACCACAAAACAGTATAAAAACGTGAAGAAATCATTTTTTATTGATGAAATACGATTAGCCGTTTATAGAAACGATTTTCAACGAAATTTCACGTTTTTCATCGAAAACTGATATGAAATTGCGTTTTCTGTGGTAAATTTAAGTGAAACGTTGTTTTTTCTTCGTAGTTTCAGTTTTCACTACAAAACAGTATATATAATAACAGTACATCCAAAATAAGATTTGGCGTTCATAGAAATGATTTTCATCGAAAATTCACGATTTTCATCGAAAACTGATACGAAATTGCGTTTTCTTTGGTTAATTCGAGTGAAACGGTGATTTTTCTGTGTAATTCCAGTTTTCACCACCAACCAGCATAAAAACGGGAAGAAATCATTGTGTATTGAGGAAATAGGATTTGGCGTTCACAGAAACGATTTTCACCGAAAACTATTAAGAAATTGCGTTTCCCCTGCCAAATTTGAGTGAAACGGTGATTTTTCTTCGTAATTTTAGTATTCACTTCCAAACATCATAAAAACGTGAAAAAATCATTTTTCGTTGACGAAATACGATTAGCCGTTTATAGAAACGATTTTCACCGAAAATTCACGTTTTGCTTCGAAAACTGATACGAAATTCCGTTTTCTTTGGTATATTCGAGTGAAACGGTGATTTTTCTGTGTAATTTCAGTTTTCACCAACAACCTCTCCCCCCCCCACCCCCCCCTCTCTCTCTCTCTCTCTCTCTCTCTCTCTCTCATCGAAAACTGATACGAAATTGCGTTTCCTCTGCCAAATTTGAGTGAATCGGTGATTTTTCTTCGTAATTTCAGTTTTCACCACAAAACAGTATAAAAACGTGAAGAAATCATTTTTTATTGATGAAATACGATTAGCCGTTTATAGAAACGATTTTCAACGAAATTTCACGTTTTTCATCGAAAACTGATATGAAATTGCGTTTTCTGTGGTAAATTTAAGTGAAACATTGTTTTTTCTTCGTAGTTTCAGTTTTCACTACAAAACAGTATATATATTAACAGTATATCCAAAATAAGATTTGGCGTTCATAGAAATGATTTTCACCGAAAATTCACGATTTTTATCGAAAACTGATACGAAATTGCGTTTTCCTTGGTTAATTCGAGTTGAACTGTGATTTTTCTGTGTAATTTCAGTTTTCACCACCAACCAGCATAAAAACGGGAAGAAATCATTGTCTATTGACGAAATAGGATTTGGCGTTCACAGAAACGATTTTCACCGAAAACTATTAAGAAATTGCGTTTCCCCTTCCAAATTTAAGTGAAACGGTGATTTTTCTTCGTAATTTTAGTATTCATTTCCAAACATCATAAAAACGTGACAAAATCATTTTTCATTGACGAAATACGATTAGCCGTTTATAGAAACGGTTTTCACCCAAAATTCACGTTTTGCTTCGAAAACTGATACGAAATTCCGTTTTCTTTGGTAAATTCGAGTGAAACGGTGATGTTTCTGTGTAATATCAGTTTTCACCACCAACCAGCATAAAATCGGGAAGAAATCATTGTCTATTGGCGAAATAAGATTTGCCGTTCACAGAAACGATTTTCACCGAAAACTAATAAGAAATTGCGTTTCCCCTGCCAAATTTGAGTGAAACGGTGATTATTCTTCGTAATTTTAGTATTCACTTCCAAACAGCATAATAACGTGAAGAAATCATTTTTTATTGCCGAAATAAGATTTAGCGTTCATGGAAACGATTTTCACCGAAAATTCACGTGTTTCATCGAAAACTGAAGCGAAATTGCGTTTTCTCTGGTAAATTTGAGTGAATGGGTGATTTTTCTTCGCAATTTCAGTTTTCACCACAAAACAGTATAAAAACGTGAAGAAATAATTTTATATTGACGAAATAAAATTTGGCGTTCATGGAAATGATTTTCACCGAAAATTCACGTCTTGCATCGAACACTGATACGAAATTGCGATTTCTGTGGTAAATTTAAGTGAAACGGTGATTTTTCTTCGTAATTTTAGTATTCACTGCCAAACAGCATAAAAACGTGAAGAAATCATTTTTTATTGACGAAATAAGATTTGGCGTTCATGGAAACGATTTTCACCGAAAATTCACGATTTGCATCGACAACTGATACGAAATTGCGTTTTCTCTGGTGAATTTAAGTAAAACGGTTATTTGTCTGTGTAATTTCAGTTTACACCACAAAACAGTATAAAAACGTGAATAAATCATTTTTTATTGAAGAAATACGATTAGCCGTTTATAAAAACGATTTTCACCGAAAAGTCTCGCTTATCATCGAAAACTGATACGAAATTTCGTTTCATCTGCCAAATTTGAGTGAAACGGTGATTTTTCTTCGTAATTTTAGTATTCACTGCCAAACAGCATAAAAACGTGAAGACGTCATTTTTTATTGACGAAATAAGATTTGGCGTTCATAGTAACGATTTTCACCGCAAAGTCACGTTTTGCATCGAAAACTGATACGAAATTGCGTTTTCTTTGGTAAATTCGAGTAAAACGGTGATTTTTCTGTGTAATTTCAGTTTTCACCAACAACCTCTATCTCCCCCCCCCCCTCTCTCTCTCTCTCTCTCTCATCGAAAACTGATACGAAATTGCGTTTCCTCTGCCAAATTTGAGTGAATCGGTGATTTTTCTTCGTAATTTCAGTTTTCACGACAAAACAGTATAAAAACGTGAAGAAATCATTTTTTATTGATGAAATACGATTAGCCGTTTATAGAAACGATTTTCAACGAAATTTCACGTTTTTCATCGAAAACTGATATGAAATTGCGTTTTCTGTGGTAAATTTAAGTGAAACGTTGTTTTTTCTTCGTAGTTTCAGTTTTCACTACAAAACAGTATATATAATAACAGTACATCCAAAATAAGATTTGGCGTTCATAGAAATGATTTTCATCGAAAATTCACGATTTTCATCGAAAACTGATACGAAATTGCGTTTTCTTTGGTTAATTCGAGTGAAACGGTGATTTTTCTGTGTAATTCCAGTTTTCACCACCAACCAGCATAAAAACGGGAAGAAATCATTGTCTATTGAGGAAATAGGATTTGGCGTTCACAGAAACGATTTTCACCGAAAACTATTAAGAAATTGCGTTTCCCCTGCCAAATTTGAGTGAAACGGTGATTTTTCTTCGTAATTTTAGTATTCACTTCCAAACATCATAAAAACGTGAAAAAATCATTTTTCGTTGACGAAATACGATTAGCCGTTTATAGAAACGATTTTCACCGAAAATTCACGTTTTGCTTCGAAAACTGATACGAAATTCCGTTTTCTTTGGTATATTCGAGTGAAACGGTGATTTTTCTGTGTAATTTCAGTTTTCACCAACAACCTCTCCCCCCCCCCCCCCACCCCCCCCCTCTCTCTCTCTCTCTCTCTCTCGCTCTCTCTCTCTCTCTCTCATCGAAAACTGATACGAAATTGCGTTTCCTCTGCCAAATTTGAGTGAATCGGTGATTTTTCTTCGTAATTTCAGTTTTCACCACAAAACAGTATAAAAACGTGAAGAAATCATTTTTTATTGATGAAATACGATTAGCCGTTTATAGAAACGATTTTCAACGAAATTTCACGTTTTTCATCGAAAACTGATATGAAATTGCGTTTTCTGTGGTAAATTTAAGTGAAACGTTGTTTTTTCTTCGTAGTTTCAGTTTTCACTACAAAACAGTATATATATTAACAGTATATCCAAAATAAGATTTGGCGTTCATAGAAATGATTTTCACCGAAAATTCACGATTTTTATCGAAAACTGATACGAAATTGCGTTTTCCTTGGTTAATTCGAGTTGAACTGTGATTTTTCTGTGTAATTTCAGTTTTCACCACCAACCAGCATAAAAACGGGAAGAAATCATTGTCTATTGACGAAATAGGATTTGGCGTTCACAGAAACGATTTTCACCGAAAACTATTAAGAAATTGCGTTTCCCCTTCCAAATTTAAGTGAAACGGTGATTTTTCTTCGTAATTTTAGTATTCACTTCCAAACATCATAAAAACGTGACAAAATCATTTTTCATTGACGAAATACGATTAGCCGTTTATAGAAACGGTTTTCACCCAAAATTCACGTTTTGCTTCGAAAACTGATACGAAATTCCGTTTTCTTTGGTAAATTCGAGTGAAACGGTTTTGTTTCTGTGTAATATCAGTTTTCACCACCAACCAGCATAAAATCGGGAAGAAATCATTGTCTATTGGCGAAATAAGATTTGCCGTTCACAGAAACGATTTTCACCGAAAACTAATAAGAAATTGCGTTTCCCCTGCCAAATTTGAGTGAAACGGTGATTATTCTTCGTAATTTTAGTATTCACTTCCAAACAGCATAATAACGCGAAGAAATCATTTTTTATTGCCGAAATAAGATTTAGCGTTCATGGAAACGATTTTCACCGAAAATTCACGTGTTTCATCGAAAACTGAAACGAAATTGCGTTTTCTCTGGTAAATTTGAGTGAATGGGTGATTTTTCTTCGCAATTTCAGTTTTCACCACAAAACAGTATAAAAACGTGAAGAAATAATTTTATATTGACGAAATAAAATTTGGCGTTCATGGAAATGATTTTCACCGAAAATTCACGTCTTGCATCGAACACTGATACGAAATTGCGATTTCTGTGGTAAATTTAAGTGAAACGGTGATTTTTCTTCGTAATTTTAGTGTTCACTGCCAAACAGCATAAAAACGTGAAGAAATCATTTTTTATTGACGAAATAAGATATGGTGTTCATGGAAACGATTTTCACCGAAAATTCACGATTTGCATCGACAACTGATACGAAATTGCGTTTTCTCTGGTGAATTTAAGTAAAACGGTTATTTGTCTGTGTAATTTCAGTTTACACCACAAAACAGTATAAAAACGTGAATAAATCATTTTTTATTGAAGAAATACGATTAGCCGTTTATAAAAACGATTTTCACCGAAAAGTCTCGCTTATCATCGAAAACTGATACGAAATTTCGTTTCATCTGCCAAATTTGAGTGAAACGGTGATTTTTCTTCGTAATTTTAGTATTCACTGCCAAACAGCATAAAAACGTGAAGACGTCATTTTTTATTGACGAAATAAGATTTGGCGTTCATAGTAACGATTTTCACCGAAAAGTCACGTTTTGCATCGAAAACTGATACGAAATTGCGTTTTCTTTGGTAAATTCGAGTAAAACGGTGATTTTTCTGTGTAATTTCAGTTTTCACCAACAACCTCTATCTCCCCCCCCCCCTCTCTCTCTCTCTCACTCTCTCGTCGAAAACTGATACGAAATTGCGTTTCCTCTGCCAAATTTGAGTGAATCGGTGATTTTTATTCGTAATTTCAGTTTTCACGACAAAACAGTATAAAAACGTGAAGAAATCATTTTTTATTGATGAAATACGATTAGCCGTTTATAGAAACGATTTTCAACGAAATTTCACGTTTTTCATCGAAAACTGATATGAAATTGCGTTTTCTGTGGTAAATTTAAGTGAAACGTTGTTTTTTCTTCGTAGTTTCAGTTTTCACTACAAAACAGTATATATAATAACAGTACATCCAAAATAAGATTTGGCGTTCATAGAAATGATTTTCATCGAAAATTCACGATTTTCATCGAAAACTGATACGAAATTGCGTTTTCTTTGGTTAATTCGAGTGAAACGGTGATTTTTCTGTGTAATTCCAGTTTTCACCACCAGCCAGCATAAAAACGGGAAGAAATCATTGTGTATTGAGGAAATAGGATTTGGCGTTCACAGAAACGATTTTCACCGAAAACTATTAAGAAATTGCGTTTCCCCTGCCAAATTTGAGTGAAACGGTGATTTTTCTTCGTAATTTTAGTATTCACTTCCAAACATCATAAAAACGTGAAAAAATCATTTTTCGTTGACGAAATACGATTAGCCGTTTATAGAAACGATTTTCACCGAAAATTCACGTTTTGCTTCGAAAACTGATACGAAATTCCGTTTTCTTTGGTATATTCGAGTGAAACGGTGATTTTTCTGTGTAATTTCAGTTTTCACCAACAACCTCTCCCCCCCCCCCCCACCCCCCCCCTCTCTCTCTCTCTCTCTCTCTCTCTCTCTCATCGAAAACTGATACGAAATTGCGTTTCCTCTGCCAAATTTGAGTGAATCGGTGATTTTTCTTCGTAATTTCAGTTTTCACCACAAAACAGTATAAAAACGTTAAGAAATCATTTTTTATTGATGAAATACGATTAGCCGTTTATAGAAACGATTTTCAACGAAATTTCACGTTTTTCATCGAAAACTGATATGAAATTGCGTTTTCTGTGGTAAATTTAAGTGAAACGTTGTTTTTTCTTCGTAGTTTCAGTTTTCACTACAAAACAGTATATATATTAACAGTATATCCAAAATAAGATTTGGCGTTCATAGAAATGATTTTCACCGAAAATTCACGATTTTTATCGAAAACTGATACGAAATTGCGTTTTCCTTGGTTAATTCGAGTTGAACTGTGATTTTTCTGTGTAATTTCAGTTTTCACCACCAACCAGCATAAAAACGGGAAGAAATCATTGTCTATTGACGAAATAGGATTTGGCGTTCACAGAAACGATTTTCACCGAAAACTATTAAGAAATTGCGTTTCCCCTTCCAAATTTAAGTGAAACGGTGATTTTTCTTCGTAATTTTAGTATTCACTTCCAAACATCATAAAAACGTGACAAAATCATTTTTCATTGACGAAATACGATTAGCCGTTTATAGAAACGGTTTTCACCCAAAATTCACGTTTTGCTTCGAAAACTGATACGAAATTCCGTTTTCTTTGGTAAATTCGAGTGAAACGGTTTTGTTTCTGTGTAATATCAGTTTTCACCACCAACCAGCATAAAATCGGGAAGAAATCATTGTCTATTGGCGAAATAAGATTTGCCGTTCACAGAAACGATTTTCACCGAAAACTAATAAGAAATTGCGTTTCCCCTGCCAAATTTGAGTGAAACGGTGATTATTCTTCGTAATTTTAGTATTCACTTCCAAACAGCATAATAACGCGAAGAAATCATTTTTTATTGCCGAAATAAGATTTAGCGTTCATGGAAACGATTTTCACCGAAAATTCACGTGTTTCATCGAAAACTGAAACGAAATTGCGTTTTCTCTGGTAAATTTGAGTGAATGGGTGATTTTTCTTCGCAATTTCAGTTTTCACCACAAAACAGTATAAAAACGTGAAGAAATAATTTTATATTGACGAAATAAAATTTGGCGTTCATGGAAATGATTTTCACCGAAAATTCACGTCTTGCATCGAACACTGATACGAAATTGCGATTTCTGTGGTAAATTTAAGTGAAACGGTGATTTTTCTTCGTAATTTTAGTGTTCACTGCCAAACAGCATAAAAACGTGAAGAAATCATTTTTTATTGACGAAATAAGATATGGTGTTCATGGAAACGATTTTCACCGAAAATTCACGATTTGCATCGACAACTGATACGAAATTGCGTTTTCTCTGGTGAATTTAAGTAAAACGGTTATTTGTCTGTGTAATTTCAGTTTACACCACAAAACAGTATAAAAACGTGAATAAATCATTTTTTATTGAAGAAATACGATTAGCCGTTTATAAAAACGATTTTCACCGAAAAGTCTCGCTTATCATCGAAAACTGATACGAAATTTCGTTTCATCTGCCAAATTTGAGTGAAACGGTGATTTTTCTTCGTAATTTTAGTATTCACTGCCAAACAGCATAAAAACGTGAAGACGTCATTTTTTATTGACGAAATAAGATTTGGCGTTCATAGTAACGATTTTCACCGAAAAGTCACGTTTTGCATCGAAAACTGATACGAAATTGCGTTTTCTTTGGTAAATTCGAGTAAAACGGTGATTTTTCTGTGTAATTTCAGTTTTCACCAACAACCTCTATCTCCCCCCCCCCCTCTCTCTCTCTCTCACTCTCTCGTCGAAAACTGATACGAAATTGCGTTTCCTCTGCCAAATTTGAGTGAATCGGTGATTTTTATTCGTAATTTCAGTTTTCACGACAAAACAGTATAAAAACGTGAAGAAATCATTTTTTATTGATGAAATACGATTAGCCGTTTATAGAAACGATTTTCAACGAAATTTCACGTTTTTCATCGAAAACTGATATGAAATTGCGTTTTCTGTGGTAAATTTAAGTGAAACGTTGTTTTTTCTTCGTAGTTTCAGTTTTCACTACAAAACAGTATATATAATAACAGTACATCCAAAATAAGATTTGGCGTTCATAGAAATGATTTTCATCGAAAATTCACGATTTTCATCGAAAACTGATACGAAATTGCGTTTTCTTTGGTTAATTCGAGTGAAACGGTGATTTTTCTGTGTAATTCCAGTTTTCACCACCAGCCAGCATAAAAACGGGAAGAAATCATTGTGTATTGAGGAAATAGGATTTGGCGTTCACAGAAACGATTTTCACCGAAAACTATTAAGAAATTGCGTTTCCCCTGCCAAATTTGAGTGAAACGGTGATTTTTCTTCGTAATTTTAGTATTCACTTCCAAACATCATAAAAACGTGAAAAAATCATTTTTCGTTGACGAAATACGATTAGCCGTTTATAGAAACGATTTTCACCGAAAATTCACGTTTTGCTTCGAAAACTGATACGAAATTCCGTTTTCTTTGGTATATTCGAGTGAAACGGTGATTTTTCTGTGTAATTTCAGTTTTCACCAACAACCTCTCCCCCCCCCCCCACCCCCCCCCTCTCTCTCTCTCTCTCTCTCTCTCTCTCTCATCGAAAACTGATACGAAATTGCGTTTCCTCTGCCAAATTTGAGTGAATCGGTGATTTTTCTTCGTAATTTCAGTTTTCACCACAAAACAGTATAAAAACGTTAAGAAATCATTTTTTATTGATGAAATACGATTAGCCGTTTATAGAAACGATTTTCAACGAAATTTCACGTTTTTCATCGAAAACTGATATGAAATTGCGTTTTCTGTGGTAAATTTAAGTGAAACGTTGTTTTTTCTTCGTAGTTTCAGTTTTCACTACAAAACAGTATATATATTAACAGTATATCCAAAATAAGATTTGGCGTTCATAGAAATGATTTTCACCGAAAATTCACGATTTTTATCGAAAACTGATACGAAATTGCGTTTTCCTTGGTTAATTCGAGTTGAACTGTGATTTTTCTGTGTAATTTCAGTTTTCACCACCAACCAGCATAAAAACGGGAAGAAATCATTGTCTATTGACGAAATAGGATTTGGCGTTCACAGAAACGATTTTCACCGAAAACTATTAAGAAATTGCGTTTCCCCTTCCAAATTTAAGTGAAACGGTGATTTTTCTTCGTAATTTTAGTATTCACTTCCAAACATCATAAAAACGTGACAAAATCATTTTTCATTGACGAAATACGATTAGCCGTTTATAGAAACGGTTTTCACCCAAAATTCACGTTTTGCTTCGAAAACTGATACGAAATTCCGTTTTCTTTGGTAAATTCGAGTGAAACGGTTTTGTTTCTGTGTAATATCAGTTTTCACCACCAACCAGCATAAAATCGGGAAGAAATCATTGTCTATTGGCGAAATAAGATTTGCCGTTCACAGAAACGATTTTCACCGAAAACTAATAAGAAATTGCGTTTCCCCTGCCAAATTTGAGTGAAACGGTGATTATTCTTCGTAATTTTAGTATTCACTTCCAAACAGCATAATAACGCGAAGAAATCATTTTTTATTGCCGAAATAAGATTTAGCGTTCATGGAAACGATTTTCACCGAAAATTCACGTGTTTCATCGAAAACTGAAACGAAATTGCGTTTTCTCTGGTAAATTTGAGTGAATGGGTGATTTTTCTTCGCAATTTCAGTTTTCACCACAAAACAGTATAAAAACGTGAAGAAATAATTTTATATTGACGAAATAAAATTTGGCGTTCATGGAAATGATTTTCACCGAAAATTCACGTCTTGCATCGAACACTGATACGAAATTGCGATTTCTGTGGTAAATTTAAGTGAAACGGTGATTTTTCTTCGTAATTTTAGTGTTCACTGCCAAACAGCATAAAAACGTGAAGAAATCATTTTTTATTGACGAAATAAGATATGGTGTTCATGGAAACGATTTTCACCGAAAATTCACGATTTGCATCGACAACTGATACGAAATTGCGTTTTCTCTGGTGAATTTAAGTAAAACGGTTATTTGTCTGTGTAATTTCAGTTTACACCACAAAACAGTATAAAAACGTGAATAAATCATTTTTTATTGAAGAAATACGATTAGCCGTTTATAAAAACGATTTTCACCGAAAAGTCTCGCTTATCATCGAAAACTGATACGAAATTTCGTTTCATCTGCCAAATTTGAGTGAAACGGTGATTTTTCTTCGTAATTTTAGTATTCACTGCCAAACAGCATAAAAACGTGAAGACGTCATTTTTTATTGACGAAATAAGATTTGGCGTTCATAGTAACGATTTTCACCGAAAAGTCACGTTTTGCATCGAAAACTGATACGAAATTGCGTTTTCTTTGGTAAATTCGAGTAAAACGGTGATTTTTCTGTGTAATTTCAGTTTTCACCAACAACCTCTATCTCCCCCCCCCCCCTCTCTCTCTCTCTCTCTCTCTCGTCGAAAACTGATACGAAATTGCGTTTCCTCTGCCAAATTTGAGTGAATCGGTGATTTTTATTCGTAATTTCAGTTTTCACGACAAAACAGTATAAAAACGTGAAGAAATCATTTTTTATTGATGAAATACGATTAGCCGTTTATAGAAACGATTTTCAACGAAATTTCACGTTTTTCATCGAAAACTGATATGAAATTGCGTTTTCTGTGGTAAATTTAAGTGAAACGTTGTTTTTTCTTCGTAGTTTCAGTTTTCACTACAAAACAGTATATATAATAACAGTACATCCAAAATAAGATTTGGCGTTCATAGAAATGATTTTCATCGAAAATTCACGATTTTCATCGAAAACTGATACGAAATTGCGTTTTCTTTGGTTAATTCGAGTGAAACGGTGATTTTTCTGTGTAATTCCAGTTTTCACCACCAACCAGCATAAAAACGGGAAGAAATCATTGTGTATTGAGGAAATAGGATTTGGCGTTCACAGAAACGATTTTCACCGAAAACTATTAAGAAATTGCGTTTCCCCTGCCAAATTTGAGTGAAACGGTGATTTTTCTTCGTAATTTTAGTATTCACTTCCAAACATCATAAAAACGTGAAAAAATCATTTTTCGTTGACGAAATACGATTAGCCGTTTATAGAAACGATTTTCACCGAAAATTCACGTTTTGCTTCGAAAACTGATACGAAATTCCGTTTTCTTTGGTATATTCGAGTGAAACGGTGATTTTTCTGTGTAATTTCAGTTTTCACCAACAACCTCTCCCCCCCCCCCCACCCCCCCCCCCCCTCTCTCTCTCTCTCTCATCGAAAACTGATACGAAATTGCGTTTCCTCTGCCAAATTTGAGTGAATCGGTGATTTTTCTTCGTAATTTCAGTTTTCACCACAAAACAGTATAAAAACGTGAAGAAATCATTTTTTATTGATGAAATACGATTAGCCGTTTATAGAAACGATTTTCAACGAAATTTCACGTTTTTCATCGAAAACTGATATGAAATTGCGTTTTCTGTGGTAAATCTAAGTGAAACGTTGTTTTTTCTTCGTAGTTTCAGTTTTCACTACAAAACAGTATATATATTAACAGTATATCCAAAATAAGATTTGGCGTTCATAGAAATGATTTTCACCGAAAATTCACGATTTTTATCGAAAACTGATACGAAATTGCGTTTTCCTTGGTTAATTCGAGTTGAACTGTGATTTTTCTGTGTAATTTCAGTTTTCACCACCAACCAGCATAAAAACGGGAAGAAATCATTGTCTATTGACGAAATAGGATTTGGCGTTCACAGAAACGATTTTCACCGAAAACTATTAAGAAATTGCGTTTCCCCTTCCAAATTTAAGTGAAACGGTGATTTTTCTTCGTAATTTTAGTATTCATTTCCAAACATCATAAAAACGTGACAAAATCATTTTTCATTGACGAAATACGATTAGCCGTTTATAGAAACGGTTTTCACCCAAAATTCACGTTTTGCTTCGAAAACTGATACGAAATTCCGTTTTCTTTGGTAAATTCGAGTGAAACGGTGATGTTTCTGTGTAATATCAGTTTTCACCACCAACCAGCATAAAATCGGGAAGAAATCATTGTCTATTGGCGAAATAAGATTTGCCGTTCACA
The DNA here is from genome assembly GCA_963989365.1 of Rhimphoctona megacephalus. Classification (NCBI taxonomy): domain Eukaryota; kingdom Metazoa; phylum Arthropoda; class Insecta; order Hymenoptera; family Ichneumonidae; genus Rhimphoctona; species Rhimphoctona megacephalus. The sequence continues at coordinate 4,719 of CAXDIM010000171.1, read as the reverse complement.
GAAACGATTTTCACCGAAAACTAATAAGAAATTGCGTTTCCCCTGCCAAATTTGAGTGAAACGGTGATTATTCTTCGTAATTTTAGTATTCACTTCCAAACAGCATAATAACGTGAAGAAATCATTTTTTATTGCCGAAATAAGATTTAGCGTTCATGGAAACGATTTTCACCGAAAATTCACGTGTTTCATCGAAAACTGAAACGAAATTGCGTTTTCTCTGGTAAATTTGAGTGAATGGGTTATTTTTCTTCGCAATTTCAGTTTTCACCACAAAACAGTATAAAAACGTGAAGAAATAATTTTATATTGACGAAATAAAATTTGGCGTTCATGGAAATGATTTTCACCGAAAATTCACGTCTTGCATCGAACACTGATACGAAATTGCGATTTCTGTGGTAAATTTAGTGAAACGGTGATTTTTCTTCGTAATTTTAGTATTCACTGCCAAACAGCATAAAAACGTGAAGAAATCATTTGTTATTGACGAAATAAGATTTGGCGTTCATGGAAACGATTTTCACCGAAAATTCACGATTTGCATCGACAACTGATACGAAATTGCGTTTTCTCTGGTGAATTTAAGTAAAACGGTTATTTGTCTGTGTAATTCCAGTTTACACCACAAAACAGTATAAAAACGTGAATAAATCATTTTTATTGAAGAAATACGATTAGCCGTTTATAAAAACGATTTTCACCGAAAAGTCTCGCTTATCATCGAAAACTGATACGAAATTTCGTTTCCTCTGCCAAATTGAGTGAAACGGTGATTTTTCTTCGTAATTTTAGTATTCACTGCAAACAGCATAAAAACGTGAAGACGTCATTTTTTATTGACGAAATAAGATTTGGCGTTCATAGAAACGATTTTCACCGAAAAGCCACGTTTTGCATCGAAACTGATACGAAATTGCGTTTTCTTGGGAAATTCGAGTAAAACGGTGATTTTTCTGTGTAATTTCAATTTTCACTACCAACCCCTCTCTCTCTCCCTCTCTCTCCCCCTCTCCTCTCCCTCTCCTCTCCCTCTCCCTCTCCCTCTCCCTCTCCCTCTGCCTCTCCTCTCCCTCTCCTCTCCCTCACCCTCTCCCTCTCCTCGCCCTCTCCCTCTCCCTCTCCCTCTCCCTCTCCCTCTCCCTCTCCCTCTCCCTCTCCCCCCCCTCTCTCTCTCTCTCTCTCTCTCTCTCTCTCTCTCTCTCTCTCTCTCTCTCTCTCTCTCTCTCTCTCTCTCTCTCTCATCGAAAACTGATACGAAATTGCGTTTCCTCTGCCAAATTTGAGTGAATCGGTGATTTTTCTTCGTAATTTCAGTTTCACCACAAAACAGTATAAAAACGTGAAGAAATCATTTTTTTTTATGAATACGATTAGCCGTTTATAGAAACGATTTTCACGAAATTTCACGTTTTTCATCGAAAACTGATATGAAATTGCGTTTTCTGTGGTAAATTTAAGTGAAACGTTGTTTTTCCTTCGTAGTTTCAGTTTTCACTACAAACAGTATATATAATAACAGTACATCCAAAATAAGATTTGGCGTTCATAGAAATGATTTTCATCGAAAATTCACGATTTTCATCGAAAACTGATACGAAATTGCGTTTTCTTTGGTTAATTCGAGTGAAACGGTGATTTTTCTGTGTAATTCCAGTTTTCACCACCAACCAGCATAAAAACGGGAAGAAATCATTGTGTATTGAGGAAATAGGATTTGCGTTCACAGAAACGATTTTCACCGAAAACTATTAAGAAATTGCGTTTCCCCTGCCAAATTTGAGTGAAACGGTGATTTTTCTTCGTAATTTTAGTATTCACTTCCAAACATCATAAAAACGTGAAAAAATCATTTTTCGTTGACGAAATACGATTAGCCGTTTATAGAAACGATTTTCACCGAAAATTCACGTTTGCTTCGAAAACTGATACGAAATTCCGTTTTCTTTGTATATTCGAGTGAAACGGTGATTTTTCTGTGTAATTTCAGTTTTCACCAACAACCTCTCCCCCCCCCCCCACCCCCCCCCCTCTCTCTCTCTCTCTCTCTCTCTCTCTCTCTCTCTCATCGAAAACTGATACGAAATTGCGTTTCCTCTGCCAATTTGAGTGAATCGGTGATTTTTCTTCGTAATTTCAGTTTTCACCACAAAACAGTATAAAACGTGAAGAAATCATTTTTTATTGATGAAATACGATTAGCCGTTTATAGAAACGATTTTCAACGAAATTTCACGTTTTTCATCGAAAACTGATATGAAATTGCGTTTTCTGTGGTAAATTTAAGTGAAACGTTGTTTTTTCTTCGTAGTTTCAGTTTTCACTACAAAACAGTATATATATTAACAGTATATCCAAAATAAGATTTGGCGTTCATAGAAATGATTTTCACCGAAAATTCACGATTTTTATCGAAAACTGATACGAATTGCGTTTTCCTTGGTTAATTCGAGTTGAACTGTGATTTTTCTGTGTAATTTCAGTTTTCACCACCAACCAGCATAAAAACGGGAAGAAATCATTGTCTATTGACGAAATAGGATTTGGCGTTCACAGAAACGATTTTCACCGAAAACTATTAAGAAATTGCGTTTCCCCTTCCAAATTTAAGTGAAACGGTGATTTTTCTTCGTAATTTTAGTATTCACTTCCAAACATCATAAAAACGTGACAAAATCATTTTCATTGACGAAATACGATTAGCCGTTTATAGAAACGGTTTTCACCCAAAATTCACGTTTTGCTTCGAAAACTGATACGAAATTCCGTTTTCTTTGGTAAATTCGAGTGAAACGGTTTTGTTTCTGTGTAATATCAGTTTTCACCACCAACCAGCATAAAATCGGGAGAAATCATTGTCTATTGGCGAAATAAGATTTGCCGTTCACAGAAACGATTTTCACCGAAAACTAATAAGAAATTGCGTTTCCCCTGCCAAATTTGAGTGAAACGGTGATTATTCTTCGTAATTTTAGTATTCACTTCCAAACAGCATAATAACGCGAAGAAATCATTTTTTATTGCCGAAATAAGATTTAGCGTTCATGGAAACGATTTTCACCGAAAATTCACGTGTTTCATCGAAAACTGAAACGAAATTGCGTTTTCTCTGGTAAATTTGAGTGAATGGTGATTTTTCTTCGCAATTTCAGTTTTCACCACAAAACAGTATAAAAACGTGAAGAAATAATTTTATATTGACGAAATAAAATTTGGCGTTCATGAAATGATTTTCACCGAAAATTCACGTCTTGCATCGAACACTGATACGAAATTGCGATTTCTGTGGTAAATTTAAGTGAAACGGTGATTTTTCTTCGTAATTTTAGTGTTCACTGCCAAACAGCATAAAAACGTGAAGAAATCATTTTTATTGACGAAATAAGATATGGTGTTCATGGAAACGATTTTCACCGAAAATTCACGATTGCATCGACAACTGATACGAAATTGCGTTTTCTCTGGTGAATTTAAGTAAAACGGTTATTTGTCTGTGTAATTTCAGTTTACACCACAAAACAGTATAAAAACGTGAATAAATCATTTTTTATTGAAGAAATACGATTAGCCGTTTATAAAAACGATTTTCACCGAAAAGTCTCGCTTATCATCGAAAACTGATACGAATTTCGTTTCATCTGCCAAATTTGAGTGAAACGGTGATTTTTCTCGTAATTTTAGTATTCACTGCCAAACAGCATAAAAACGTGAAGACGTCATTTTTTATTGACGAAATAAGATTTGGCGTTCATAGTAACGATTTTCACCGAAAAGTCACGTTTTGCATCGAAAACTGATACGAAATTGCGTTTTCTTTGGTAAATTCGAGTAAAAACGGTGATTTTTCTGTGTAATTTCAGTTTTCACCAACAACCTCTATCTCCCCCCCCCCCCCTCTCTCTCTCTCTCTCTCGTCGAAAACTGATACGAAATTGCGTTTCCTCTGCCAAATTTGAGTGAATCGGTGATTTTTATTCGTAATTTCAGTTTTCACGACAAAACAGTATAAAAACGTGAAGAAATCATTTTTTATTGATGAAATACGATTAGCCGTTTATAGAAACGATTTTCAACGAAATTTCACGTTTTTCATCGAAAACTGATATGAAATTGCGTTTCTGTGGTAAATTTAAGTGAACGTTGTTTTTTCTTCGTAGTTTCAGTTTTCACTACAAAACAGTATATATAATAACAGTACATCCAAAATAAGATTTGGCGTTCATAGAAATGATTTTCATCGAAAATTCACGATTTTCATCGAAAACTGATACGAAATTGCGTTTTCTTGGTTAATTCGAGTGAAACGGTGATTTTTCTGTGTAATTCCAGTTTTCACCACCAACCAGCATAAAAACGGAAGAAATCATTGTGTATTGAGGAAATAGGATTTGGCGTTCACAGAAACGATTTTCACCGAAAACTATTAAGAAATTGCGTTTCCCCTGCCAAATTTGAGTGAAACGGTGATTTTTCTTCGTAATTTTAGTATTCACTTCCAAACATCATAAAAACGTGAAAAATCATTTTTCGTTGACGAAATACGATTAGCCGTTTATAGAAACGATTTTCACCGAAAATTCACGTTTTGCTTCGAAAACTGATACGAAATTCCGTTTTCTTTGGTATATTCGAGTGAAACGGTGATTTTTCTGTGTAATTTCAGTTTTCACCAACAACCTCTCCCCCCCCCCCACCCCCCCCCCTCTCTCTCTCTCTCTC
>CAXDIM010000170.1:0-44440 GCA_963989365.1 Rhimphoctona megacephalus | reverse complement strand
AATCTGACAGTCAGTGTATATATCGCTCTTGGTAACTTCAGCATTTTTGGACCAGTAAATTAAAATATTTAACATACAGAGAACAAAAATGGCAAGGCAATAAAAGCGACATAACAAATGCAAGCGAAATGAAGACTGTAGCGAAAGAAAATATAAGGAATGGATAGCAAGAAAGATAGAGAAATACACTCGATAACTTTCGACAAGATTATGCAAGCTTCCGGCTATGAGACCTTCGGCGACGCATTTCTGTCTTCTCATTGTTTCTATTTCTTCATTTTTTTCTATCTCTATGCCAATCTTTTTTTTTTTTTTTTTTTTTTTGATTTTTCACGTGTGCGTATGTGCTCCGCAGCGGCGGCAACGTTGCAACGTTGAATGTAAAGGATTGGTGCTATATTCCGGGGCTGGTTTTGTGCGAATCTACTCGTGTGCACTCCCGAGTGTCTGGGGGCGCGAGCGCCCTCACGCGTCTGTACAATTCACATGCCCCACATCACCAAGGGTAGCCACCCTTCTTACCCCATCAAATAGACTGTACTCTTGAAAAAACTTTGCACTTCTGTTTCCCCCTTGTTCTCGTTCTTCGTACTGAATGTCGCGGTGAACTTGGTGTCGCCGCCAAAGTGTAAAATTCAACTAATTCATTCGAATTAAATTAGGCAGTTGTTCATTCTTATTAATGCAGCTTTCCTTCTTTTTTACTTCTCATCTTATTCTTTTCAATATTTGCTATTCAATATTCATTGCAGTTACAAATGAAGAGAAAAGGCACGTAGTAACTCTGGCTTCGTTAGAAAGATGAGGAATCTCCTCGATATCTCAGTCATTATTTTTTCGATTTCTGTCCGAACATTTTTCAAGTTACGAATATATATATACTTTTGTGATTGGTTACCATTTGCTATGAAATTCCCCGTGTGCAAGCTCCGCCTTAGTTAAGCACAGCGTTTCTCCACCTCAAATGTATGTATGCACAAATACACTCTGGTTGGTGCGCGCGCGCGCGCGCGCACGTATGCACACAAGACGTATGTGCAAATGTATGTAGTTGACGTTGTCTGAGGAAAGGAAAGATGTTAGCCCCGGGGCGTTGGACAAAAGCAGCTCCCTCTGATGATGTACCGTCTGTCTGTCTATGCGTCTGATGTCTGAACTTTGCGTGCGGCACTTGAACCAAGCGCCGCGGAGAATACTTTCCTCTCGGTACCGAGTGATGAGAGGGGTTTCACGATAAAAAAAAATATATATATATATATATAAAAATATATGGGGCATTCTATACCAAATTGACCTATCAAATGAGTTTGCATCTGCGATTTCGCTACAATTGGGATATGTTTTAGTACATATTGAAAGACATTTCTGTGATTTTTTTCGATTTTTTTCGGCCAATAGCTTCGGAGATATCGATTTTTTGAAAATTTGACGATTTTTTTTTCAAATGCCCATAACTTTTTGAAAAATTCATCAATTTTGGTTTTTTTTTTTTAAATTATTCGTTTTCAAACGTAGTTTATAGAAAAGAAACGAATTAATTTCTTCGCTTCAGTCATCTACAGTTTTTTTTCAATTTTGTGTTGAAATCGCGTTTTTGAAGATGTGTGGGTCCTTCGATTTTTTTTTTTTTATTCTCAAAAAAACTTGACAGAATTTGAAAATTTTTAAGCCTAGTCCCATCGTGGGCCAAGTATTATTACTATATTTTTTCGATTATTGAAATTTTTTTTTTTTTCTCGAAAGATTTTTGAAAATTCTAGGAATATCATTCCGAAAGGACTTTAACAACTATTCTAAGAAACATAAGTTCTATAATAAATTTTTCATTGAAAACAATGAAAAAAAAAAAATTTGCACACAATGACAAGTACTTGTTAGGTAATAATTTTATTGTGTATTCTGTGTTTATTGTGATTCACTCTTTCTGTCGTTTAAACAATTTAACTACTTTTCCTTGATCGGATAAGGAAAATTGCTTAACTGTAATTGATTCATCTTTATTTGGAACTACACAATGCAATTTTTGAGTACCCGTCACTGGTTTTGCTCGAATATATCGAGATTGCAGAGTATTTTTGTTTTTTTCATAATCAATATTTGATGAATATCTTATTTCAATAGACGGTAAATTGTTAGGATGTGCAGCCCATTCATACAGCTCTTGAGGTGTCGTGATCTGTCGATCATATGGTAATTGTAAGCTTGCTCGTGATGCTAATCTTTTAATTGTGCCGCCAACGCCATCGCAAGGACCTTTTCCATGTGCTGTGGCAAAAAAGTGCCATTCAGCATCTACACCAAAATCTTTTTCGTGGTAATAAAGATTCACAAAATTTTTAATGTTCTTGAATTGCTGTGGCGCGCCATCTGAAAAGTAGCAAATTTTCTTTGCACTTTTCGATATAGTTTTGATGTATTCGATAACAATTTTAATGAATACGTGAACTGCATCAGCATCATGAGAAGTGCAGTCAGATATTATTACTATACTTCTGTGACATAATTCGTCATCTGTCTTGAAATATATCACCACTGGAAATATAGTCGCCTGTTTATTGTTCCAATGGAATCCAGGCGCTGCATCTTGAATTACAAATGCGTAATTTTCGGCAAAATCACATATCACAATAAAATCATCGACTTCTAATGATTCTTTTTTGTATCTTAGAAATTTTGCTTGTTCTTTAGCAATGAAAGCATGAGGCAAAAGATTAATCATCTGAGAACAAAAATCTTCTACAAAGTCAAATGAACTTTTTGTAAAAGTTTCAAGACTCGTTCTAGGATGAGCAACCCAGTGCTTGTAGGTTATATCATCAACATAGTTGTTGTCAAGCAGATTCACTAATACATCTTCGAGTTTATCAATTCCCGGACAATTTGCACATTCGCCATAATAGCAGTTTGTCGAAGGATTTTCGCATATAACGATTTCGAAACAGTCATGATAATCTACTAACGGTTTCGCAAGGTTTTTCGATAATTTGCCCAAGTTACAACCTGAAATCGATTAAAAACAATAATAGTAACTTTTTTAAAGAAAAAAAAAAAAAAGATGAACAGTTAAAGTCCAATTTTTGTATGCTTACCTATAATCATTAGCTTAATGTTCTGGTGCATTGAACAAACACACACGGTATGCGTACCGACAGGCCCAGCAAGAACACATTGCTTTGGACGCATCGAAGCAAATGTTGAAAAGCCAATTTTATAATCCGGATAACGCAGTTTGAAAAGCTGATATAATTCTTTGAGATTTGAAAGAATAAGCCTTTTTTGAATGTGCTCACGTTCGCCATTTTCATTTCGTACGGAAACGAAATCTTTCATACCAGGCATCATCATGCTCATTTCATCATCAACATAAAACTCTGATACCTTCAACTTAATATCTTCAGATAAACGACAGCCTAATCAAAAGGGTTGTAGAATGAGTAAAATTACAAATAATAAAATAATATTAAAAAAGAGTAAACTTTTATTTTTACCTAGCTTTGGATCGCGCAATGACAATATTCCATTTTTTTCCCTCAGGCTTTTAGCAGCTTTAGCTAAATATTTTGTCGAACCCATTACTTTACACATTTTATAAATGGTCCAGTTTGGGGGTAACACAGTGAGGATTTGAATTTTTTGAGATTTGTTAGTATCCTTGTCATGAAACTTCAATTTCAAAGCCTCAATCATTGTCAAATAATCGTCTGAGTCCGATTGGCTTTCAAAACCTTGCCCCAATCCTAATGTGATTGACAAGCTGCTAGCAGTATCGGTGATTTTTGTTTTTAAGTATGTTTCATTGTCTATTTTGTAAGACAATATTGGCGATTGGTTCAACATTTTCAACGCATCGTTAATAACGGGTAGTTGCGAAGCCAAACTTATTTGTGACGAACTACTAGGTTGGGATTCAATTTCTTCACTAGACATCGGCTGTGATTCTAAGACAGAGGAAACGTGAAAATTCGGATGATAAAAAACCGTATAAGGTATTTTTTGACAATTTAAAGATTAAAAAAAAAACAAAAAAAAACCTCATGGTTTACCTCTTATGGGAGATTCGGAAATAGCTTGATTCTCATCATCATCGTCGACGTCCATACCATCACCAGCATCATTGTCAGTCGAATCTTTTGCATGTATAAGATTGAATTGCTTTCTACAGTTCGAACACAAATAGTCGGAACGGAGGAAACTGTGTTTTTTCTGCATGTTTTCTGTGGCTAACCTCAATCCTTTCGTGATATTGTGATTTTTCAATTGAAATGGATTACAACAAGAAAAGTATTTTCTCGAAGTTTCCATGGTACAAAAATTTTGCCTACAACAAAATCAATAATAAATATTTTTGCCACCCGTGCAGGCTAGACGAAAAGCGCGAAGACCAGTTGATAATGTTGTGAAAAACACAGCAGTTTTTTTTAGGTAAAGTTAGGTTTTACCAGTAGCGAAAAAGGCGATTGCCACGCCGCCTGACGGCGCTGTTGTGATGCAAGATGCAAGGTAGCAAGAGTACGACTGTAAAATTCGTTCGTTAGCATTAAAAATCAAAATACCAAATATTTATTATAAGAATGATAACAAAAATGAAAAATACTGTATTTTTAAATATTGATTGATGAACGAAGTGTAATTTTTTGTCATGCGACATATAACGAAAAAATTCAAAAATAGTAAAAATACTTGGCCCACGATGGGACTAGGCTTGAAAATTTTCAAATTCTGTCAAGTTTTTTTGAGAATGAAAAAAAAATCGAAGGAGCCACACATTCTCAAAAACGCGATTTCATTCGATCAAGGAAAAGTAGCTAAATTGTTTAAACGACAGAAAGAGTGAATAAATATTCACAATAAAAATATTACCTAACAAGTAATTATGTGTGTGAATTTTTTTTTTTTTCATTGTTTTCAATGAAAAAAAAAAAAATTTCAAAAATCGAAAAAATATAGTAAAAATACTTGGCCCACGATGGGACTAGGCTTAAAAATTTTCAAATTCTGTCAAGTTTTTTTGAGAATTAAAAAAAAAAAATCGAAGGACCCACACATCTTCAAAAACGCGATTTCAACACAAAATTGAAAAAAAACTGTAGATGACTGGAGCGAAGAAATTGATTCGTTTCTTTTCTATAAACTACGTTTGAAAACGAATAATTTAAAAAAAAAAAACCAAAATTGATGAATTTTTCAAAAAGTTATGGGCATTTGAAAAAAAAATCGTCAAATTTTCAAAAAATCGATATCTCCGAAGCTATTGGCCGAAAAAAATCGAAAAAAATCACAGAAATGTCTTTCAATAAGCACTAAAACATATTCCAATTGTAGCGAAATCGCAGATGCAAACTCATTTGATAGGTCAATTTGATATGGAATGCCCCATATATAGATCATTAAAAGTTCAGTTATGAGCATCGTCATGAGTATGAGACGGGGGAAAGAGGGGAGGGGGGCATAATCGAAATAAAAGTGACCCACGAGATGAGGGGAAAAAAGGAAAAAAAAAATGATATTCCGTTACCAGTCCGAGCTCACGCTCGGATCTTTTTTCATACGTTTAATTTTTCCTTTCATCACGTTCAATTTTTGTACACGACCTTTTTCTTCCTTTTTTACGTTCTATCCCTAACGAGGGGCAATGCCGAATTCAAGGGATGAAAACGTCTATGTACAGATTTATGTTATGTGAGAATGTATAGATATGGCTTTCTATATATTGTGTGTATTGTATATACTATATATAAATGGGGTAGTATAGATTGTGCACGAAGGCTAACTGCAAGAGCGTTGAATTATACGGCTTGTTAACCCCGTTCATCGGTGCTGTTGTAAATCATAATGCAACGAGAGAAAGGGAGATAGGCTATGTGGATAGGTAAGGGGATAGGTGACCGCCCTTTGCCACAATTACCCTCTTCGGATTTAAGCCCCTTCCCATCTTTGGTTTCCTTCTCTCTCTCTCTCTCTCTCTCTCTCTCTCTCTCTCTCTCTCTCTCTCTCTCTCTCTCTCTCTCTCTCTCTCTCTCCCCTCCCTCCCCCAACCCCTCCCCCCTCTCCCCCCTCTCCGTCTCCCCCTCTCTCCCTCCCTTTCTCCCCCTCTCCCTCTCCCCCTCCCTCTCCCTCTCTTTCTCCCTCTCCCCCCTCTCTCTCCCTCCCTCTCTCTCTCCCTCTCCCTCTCTCCCTCTCCCCCCCCCACTATTTCTTCTTCGTTTCTCTTCATCTCGTCCTCTCTTTTGGATTGTTCGATAGTAAAAGTTTTCCCAGCACTTTTAATGGCTGAATAGCCACGAGAAGCCAGGTCCGGTTATAGTTCACGTTAACGACGAGAAACACACACACACACTAATCAAACAACCTGCGCGCCGTAATGCCAGGAGTACATTCTCCTTGGAAGAAGGTCTGGATAGCCCACAAAGTCGTCTCATTACATCGACCAACCCCCTTATTGTATTCTCCACCGCCTCCACTCCTTTTAAAACATTTAAATGAATGAATGAAGTTTGAATAAGTAGCGCGATTCTTTTGTGTTTTTACGGTTTATTTTTTTGTTACTCTGTAAAAAGTTATGAATTATTCAATTGAAAATCGTTCTTCGTATGGTTAATGATGCTTGAAGTATGATATTTTTTTTTTATCAAGTCTTGGAATAAAAACTAAAGATTTATGGAGATTACAACGTTTTCTTAAATTACAAACTTTTATTTCATCCATCGTAATCTTTTCTTCACCTTTAAATTCATTTTTTTCAACTTTTTTTCTTCTTCTCATTTCTTATCTCGACATAATTATGGTTGTCTTGATGGGAATGTAAAGAAAATTGAATCTTGCTGTATGGCCCTAAACTTTTTGTGCAATGCTTGAGGTTCTTATTTCCTTCAAGTTCTTTGGACTCCCTTACTTTGACCCAATTCCCTTTGCTCTTTATTTTTTGCTCTTTTCTCTTTAACTTCCTTGTTCTTAGTGCAAAAACCAAACTTTCTTTCTCTTTTGCCTGCTAACTCGCTGTTCTGCGGTGTACTTTGTTTTTTTTTTTTTTTTTTCATAACTCGTGCAACGAGGAGGAGGGGTAAGACAAAAAAATAAAATAATTGTGTGTGTGTGTTCGTGCACCGAGAGAATGAGAACTGAAATCAGGAGAAAGATATATTGACTTCTTGCGAGGGGATGACAGGTACGCATTCTCATGTCTGAGTATTTCGTTGCCTGAAACGACGCGTGTAAACTCTAGCATCTTTCTTCTTGATTTATCTATCTCTGTCTCTTTAGAATGAGAGAGAGATAGAGAGAGAGAGAGGCAAACCTTGTGTCTGCGTTTTGTATAATATTCGCAGCCCCGAGAGACTCTGAAGATATGTAACAACCAGGAAAGAACTAAAGAGTGAGAGAGCTGGAGAGTAGGAGAGCCCATCGAACAAAAGTCGGTCCATTTGGCTCGTCAGACTCTCGTTCGTCTCGCCTTTACATATACCTTTTTCTCAACCCCTCCTTGATTTTTCTTCTCAGACGTGGCAGCTCCTTTCAGTTCTCTCTTCGTCCTATCTTCGAACGTATAAGAAGGAAAGAGGGAGGGAGAGAGTGAGAGAGAGAGAGAGAGAGAGAGAGATTCAAGAATCTTGGGAGTTAGATTATCTCAATAAACGACGAGTTGCCATCAGGAAACGATTAGTATCTATAAGCCTACTCAATATGGGTCGCCTTCACGTGCGGTCTTTTCTCTATGCTCCCTATCTTTTGTCCGTCTTCCTCTCTCTATTTTATTTTGTCTACTTGGAATGTAGGGAAAAAAGGAAGAAAAACTCGCTCACCTTTTAGCAGTAAAATTCGTCGAATTCTCAAACCCGAAACGCTACGAGAGCCAAATGACCACTTTGCAACACGTTACCGTCCAAGCACCATCCAAAATGTGAGCCTCACTCCCGATACTCTATACACATACATATATAAGTATGGTACGAATAATCGTGTTTCATCCTAATCTTAAACGAGGCGAGCTTTCAGCTTGCACTTCCTCTAGAAACGCCTTTTCACTCTTCTCAATCTTTCACATTTTTCTCTGAAATATAATCTCGTTCTTTCACTACTATTTTAAGGCAATGTGAAAGGTCAACATAACCTCACAAATTTTCAGATAAGTCTTTCCTATACATTGTTAACATTTTTGGAAAAAACAGAGTGTTAGCGTCTTCGTGATTCAATGACAGAGACGCTAACACTTTTTTTTTTTTTAACGTAAATATCATTTACGGTGGAAAAAGACTGTCCGAAAATTTCACCTATCTCTCTCGCACTCATGGCGGCTCGGTCGGTATCTCACATTGCCTTAAGGTACCAAAAAATATCGGAAACGTAACGCAGGTATATACCGATTTATTTTGGAAAATAATACTGTTCCGTTATTAAAAACTTGCAGAGTATCGTTTTAAGCAAAATAAGTAATTACCTAGTCTGTGAATCGAACGGGAAATGTTGGAGGAATTTTTATTTTTCAAAGATCGCTGTGACGCTTCAAGGATAAAAAATAGTTCATGTCCGCGATGATTCATCGTTGTACTTTACACGTGATTTTCTGATCCATAATTTAATATTATAAAGATAGAGAATAAATTGCTGAAGTCCATTTATAGCTGGATATACATTACCAATTACCATACTCTCGGTAAAGTTTAATCCGAGCAAGTGCAGGTAAAAGTTTGAATAGATTTTTTTCTCGACGATTGAAATTGGAGCTGAATAAAAAGTATGGGTTTGGTTTATTTTTATTTTTATTTTTTTTCAGGGCATCCCTTTTAAAGCAATGAATACGTTGTAGCATTACATTTTCTTTGAATATTTGAATATCAAATTGATGAATTCCGAAGTATAAGACTCGAATACAATCGAAAGTTCTGTCGAATAATTAGCCGGGAATTTGTAACGTTCGTTGTATAACATGAGTTTGATTTATACACTGAGCTATCCGAAGCCGAGAGGAAGCTTTCTCGATATATTGATTGAAATAAAAGGCGAGAACTCCGGGATATTGTATATGTATACATGGTAAGGCTGTGGCTCGATCACTATTTTTCTTTCTCTCTCATTCTCTCTCAAATGTTTTGTTTTTTTTTTTTTTTTATTTGAACTACCCACACATCGACGATTGTCGATCTTTTCACGTTTCATTATTCACCGATATTATAAATATCTATATGCATATCTTGTTCGCGGCGTATACCACGGACGTAGGAATTATAATGCGACGGCAGAGGCTCGCTCTCATGAACCACTATCTGGTATTTAACGGCAAAAAACCTTTAGCGACCGGACCGAAAGAAGCAGGAGAAATAACAAGACAGATAAAGGGGGGCAGAGAGAGAGAGAGAGAGAGAGAGAGAGAGAAATAAAGAGAGAGAATTTGCGTCGCCGCAGGCAATTTTAACGATAATCAACTCTCTAATTAATTGATGAATTACCAATTGAAATATTTCCCTCATCGTTGTGTCATTTTCAATTATGCAACGTGGTGCGCGTTTAATCGATGACAAAAGGGCGAAATATCAGGATGACTATGACTGTCGAGCCAAAAATTTGGCTCATCTACGCATTCGGTATTTTCTCTCTCTTCTCGAATTTCTTCTTTTTTTTCTGTTTTCGTTCGTGCAAAATTATTTCCAATTAGTGTGCCACCACCCGATTCGTCAAGTTTTCCTCGGATGAAATTTACGTGCAAGCCAAGCCTGCCATCGCTTGATTACGCCGGCTAAAACGTAATTTGGAGCATCCACTGAGAGAATTTAATTGATGCATCTCCGCCCGCCCCTGTCTCACTCATGCTCTTACTCCTTCTCTACGTAATGGCTATTCCAATTATTGGTCAGATTCGCGCACAGTTTTGCGAGCTTCGATACAAACACACGTACGCACGAATCTATATAGGCTCGTATTCGTCATTATTTAACGTTATGCGGTTTGAAAAAATACGCGCCCACATCGCAAAAGGGTTAGTCTCCGATCGTCGGAACGCGATGGATGAGGGACTGTACGGGAATGCTCAGCGATTTATGGATATGTATACGTGCGTATATACATATAAAGGAAAACGTATGCGGGTTGTTCCGCGCAATCTGTTCCGAATGGTCGACCCTATATATACACGAGATTTGATGCGGTAAAACCCGCTTTTCCCTTTTCCATATACATATACATATACGTATATATTTCGTGCGTTGAGTTGCTCTCGCGAATTTCACCGCCGCAGTGAGAAAACGGGTTACTCGAACGACTGTTTGCCGGATTTATGGAGTGAAAGGTAGCATATATATTTTTCAGAGTCCCAGATGGGATCGCGCTCGGTTCGCTAGGAAAACCGCCGTCCGTTTCGAATACCACGACGACGACCGGAACGAGCTTGCAATGAGAATCGTTTGACGGCAAATGCAAACTGCTAAAGGCCACTTTGATGCTCGATACAGGAATAACACGGCTACCGCCCCATTTCCGGTCTCCTCTAAAAAATAAATCGCGTTCCTTCCCTGCTATCGATCGCTCAGAATTGAAAGAAGTCGACTCTTTATCGTGGTTCGTTTATAATAATATTTCGCTTTTTTTCTTGTTGCTCTTTGAACTCCGATGAATTAAGCGGACGATTTACTACGAATTTTGTGCCCAAGCTTATTCAACTCCGGACTGCCGGCACCGTCAAAAGACGGGAGTTATGCGTTTCATTTCGATCAGCTGATTTTGACGATTTTTTTTATGCAGAACGTTTGCCAAAACGATAAAAAAGTACTTGACCGAATTTGTAACATCCAGTTTATCGCTAGTCGACGTGGGGCTTATCAATAACTTAAGGTTGTTGCTAAATCTTTTTAGAGGGTGGAGGGAAGGGACGAAGCTCTTATGCTTATGCATTGGGTGACGTCAGCAATGCCAACTTATAAAAGTTGAATATTAACGATGTTTACGAACGAATAATGCAAAAACTTCCAATTATATAGTAATAATCTTAATTATTATTTACATATATGTTCATTTTAATTAGTTAGGATTATTAGAAAATTAAATTTCGATAATTTAATGTCGCGCGTTCTTTGGTTATGCACGGTCGTTGGGTTGGATTAAGTGAGGCCTGTGACAGCTGTTTTACGTGTACTGGCGCGTGTTTTTATAGGTTATGTTGGCGTCAATGAAAAATAACGATAAACTGCAAAGAAATATTAGTACGTCACTAAATTGTCGATAGAAAGAACGATTTGTTCGTGTGCTCATTGCTACAAGCATCGCCCCAACGTTGAGAAAAACAAAATGAAATGAAAAAAGTTCTCATTACTTGCATTTGATTGTAACAAAATTGAAATCACCGCGGCGATTTTTTGACTGTTTGTGCTATAGCCGCAGCTGCGACTTTGCCATATTCCAATAGAGATTTTTCAATTAGCTTCACTTTTTCGGAAAGTTGTTGTTTATTTTTGATGATTTCTCGTTAATTAATCCGGTTACCTATCTGGTTTTTTCGGTAACATTGACCTATATGCTTTACTCGATACGGTACTCGTTTTTTGAGTAATTTTCTTTATTTTTACGGACGATATTCACAAAAAAGTACGAGGGTAGTGGCCTTACCCCATACAACTAACGCGATGGAGTAACATTTTTCTTGAACTTCAACAATTAATTTCTCTAAAATGAATGCGGTAACCTGCGTTTTCCTTTCGCTAGTAAAAACAAATAGTAAAATTTTTACGAAGATCTATTTACCTCGAAATTTTTTAGCAACAACTTTAATCACTCCATCAATACCCGGGTACCTTTTTCTCGTGTGTTGACAACAGGATTAAGGTATTCCTTTCGCGGAGGGCCGTATTTGTTGGGCGCATAAGCAGGGCCCTCAACATTTGTTCATAAATTAGGCTGGATTTTGTTAAAAATATGTTATAACCAATTATTAGTCCCGACTGAAAACAAAAATCGAAAATTTCAACTTGATTGTGTAAATTATGAAACCTTTTTTGATATTTTTTTGGAGAGCTACAAATGTCAACAACCGTACTGACGAAGGGAGAAGCTGGACTTATTGTACTTGATTTAAAAAAATTATAAAATATGAGTGGAAATACTTATAAAGTACGCAGTGACCTTGGTAAAAATGTGAGTGAATTTGTAACGGACAAAAACAAAAAAGCGTTAAAAATGTTGTAAAAACTGCCGAAAATAACGTAAATTTTGGAACGTCATGGCTACGAAAAATCGTCTGCTGATCACATTCTTTCAAGTTCTATCGTGAATTTATATATTTTTTTTTAACGTCCGGTGACTCTCCGTTTTTATCGTTGCTATGGAATCTTTTGTATTTGATGTAACCATAGGAGAGTTTATATCAAACATCTATCATTAGTTGATATATGAATTATTAAATAGAAATGTGAGCAGCAGTTCATCTCCATAAAGTGTCGTATAAATTAGACGATTTTCAATGTTATCATTTTTTTTCTAAAAGTTCGGTAACTCGGCTCGATATTTTTCCAGTGGAATGGGACGTATTTTTACTTTTTTGTACAAAAAAATCTGTTAATTGTAAAATATTCGAGTTCGTGAAAGGAATGCCTTAATTAATGCGACCAAACGCATATTTGTAGAGTTATTAGCATAATAGCAATAAAGTGTTGAATTATGCCGAAATAGCAATCGAATGGCACATTTGGCTATTTATATGCTTTTGGTTATGAATTTTTCAAATTTACTGTTTATTTAAATAGAGTTTAATGAGAATTCCTCGACAATTGGAACATAAATAACGTGAATATGAATTCTACATGGGTGGTAGAGTTTTTATGGGCTCTCATATGAAAATTATCAATAATTACGAAAAATAAAGACGCAAATAAGTAAAAAATAGTTATTTGCATAACTATAGAGCAAATTAAAAGAACAAAAAATTGTAACGAGGAAAAACATACAAAAAAGTTTTTATTCTTTTTATTTATTTGTTCCATTTTTTGATGAATTTTCATTTCGTACTTTTTATCGTTTACTCTTAATGTTTTGCGGTCCGGAAATTTTTTGTTTTTCGAAAATCATTTTTTGTATTAAGGGGTTTCGGTACAATTCTATTGTTTTCAAGCAAAGCGCCAACTTCACATAGCAATATTTCGTCGAAAACAAATAAAAAAAGCCTGGTCGTTCGGTCGATGGGGAGAAAACTCACCGTTCTCGTTGATGAATAAATGAATAATTAATAAACCATGTAGACGAATTATTTAATTTTTGGATACCGGAATTGCAATAGTATACTTAGTGGTTTGGCCGTTTTTCAATTAGTTTTTAACATTTTTTCTCAGTATTCCATTCGTAAAACTGTCGTTCACCAATGACCGTAGGCATCTCACCATGTTAAAAAGTGTTTTTTTGACATTTAATTTCACAAAAACGGTGTAGACGATCGATTTAAAATTTGGACGACACATCCAGTATATGTCAAAGAATATACTGTGTAAATTTGAAGTAAATGGTTACATTTTGCCACTTGTACGGAAACTCCTTAAGAAAAAAAAGATGAAAAAATGATCAGTATGTTTGTATAAGAAAGTTCTCCTACAAAAAATTTACAATCGACTGAACATTGGCCAACACTGGGCCACACTTGGCCTATGGTTAGCCGATTGTACATTTTTTCTGGGGTCACAATAAATATTGAGATTTTTGCGTATTTATTGCACGAAGAAAAATGAATTCCCTATTGCGAATGCGGAAAAAATTTGATAAAAACACAAGTTATCGGAAATCGACATAAATCACTGTTGATTTTTCGATGAATCCATCTTCTCCGATTACTTTTTCATGTTAACGTGAAATGACCGAACATTAGTAAGCTATATATAAATGGTGCTGTTTTTTTTTTTTTATTGATTTTTTTACTGCCGATTAATCGTCGATAATTTGTAGAAACGATTCTTCAAATTGATCACCGTTTCTCGGCCACAGTTCGTCGAGTATCGTTATCTGAAATAGTTTGTCGTGTTCGCCGATACAGCTGCGGACACTTTTCGTAACGGAGAATAAAAAAGGAGTATATAATGGAACTTTGTAGAGAAAACGTTTTAACACGGTCTTCCTAACATTCCCTTATTTCGAATATTTGCATTTTATAACAATATCTCGCGAGATTTACCGATCGTAAAAAAACTGTAATAATCTAAGGAGAAAGGCTTGAGCTCAAAATGATCCAAGTATTAATATTTAACAGTGAGATAAAATATATGGTATGGATATACAAGATTATTTCATCATCAAAGTCCAGGAATTTTGGGAGGTTCGAAAAACTCCAAAGTTACAAGGAATAATTTCAATTTAATTATTAACTCACGTTTTATAAAATTTCTTCAAAAAGGTTAATGACGCCTGAACCCAATTTGGATTTTGAGTCCAAAAATTCAATCTCGTAGATGAGCGAAAAGCTTTAAAATTCCTTATCTACCTAATCGAAAACCGATTGATCGACGTTAATCAATTTGTTTCGATAAGTTGAGTTTTGAGTTCGGTTCTTTTTTTTTTTTTTTTTGTATTTTTCTCTCATCAACGCTGTTTTTATCGACCGAAAATTGTCCGTTATAAAGGCTCAACAGTCGACGAGATCGTTTACCGAGAAATATGAACTGTGAAAGCGGAGAAAGAGTAAGAGAGAGCGAGAGATAGACAGACAGAAGAAGAGAAAGAGAGAAATCTCCTCTCACCACAGACGGCGGACAAGCGACGACTACGAGGCGCGACACGGATACGCCGCCGTCTAATTCACGGCAGGTACAGGAAATGAAGGCGGCGTGAGGACAAAGCGAACAGGCTTCCCTTCCTCTCCTCCTCTCTCCGTTCACCATCTCTTGATAGAGCAGTAGTAGGTAGTATAACCCTGTGAAATACGGCAAGAAGTGAGGGAAAGACGAACAGAGAGAAAGCATGGTAGGTGAAACGAAGTAAGACACCAAGAGTACGACGACGATGATCTTGTCGTCGAATTGTACACGCCTCCCATGCTCCGCCACTCCTTTAAACTTTTGATGGCTCCCACACAAGACGAAGATATCCCAAGCATTATTCCCTTCGCGTCAACAACTTTCCGAATCTACTTGACTATGAATATATAGACACACCAAAACACACACACACACACACGCACGCACACACACGCTCTTCCCTTTAGTACAATCAAATCTCAATGCATTTGTTTTCTCGGGAACTAATAATTTCCTCCTTTTTTATTTCCGCGTGTGTTCCACTCTTATTCATATTTTATCTTTAGGAGATTTATCGATCGGATACTTTTGATTGTTGGGAGTTGATTTTGCTGATATTCGAATGGATACATTGAAGATGTATTGAAACAATTTAGAAACCTTTTTCATGTGTTTTTCGTATGATGATGATGATGATGTTTGACGAAAAATTGTCTCTATTGGAACAGAGAACTCTATTGGCGCGAATAGAATGATAAATTATTTGAAAAATGTTTGATTTTACACCACATTAAAACAGGAGAATATCATCTATAAATTCACACTGCTCGCCATTAACTCTAGTTTCTTTCTCAATCCTCATGCTCTCGAAACGACGGTACTCTTCTGTTATTTAATACATTTGTATAGTTATCTTCATTACGAAAGCCCGCTGGGCGTTGTCTGCAAGCATTTTTCCGC
Organism: Rhimphoctona megacephalus; assembly: GCA_963989365.1. Taxonomy (NCBI): domain Eukaryota; kingdom Metazoa; phylum Arthropoda; class Insecta; order Hymenoptera; family Ichneumonidae; genus Rhimphoctona; species Rhimphoctona megacephalus. Next base: position 28,784 of record CAXDIM010000170.1, on the reverse strand, counting down.
CACGTTTTAGTCGAGTTTATAGAGGAGAAGAAGATACAGTAGGGCAAAAGGTTTCTCAACGAGGCAAGGATATTTACTCGGAATCGCGATAATCGTAAAAACTGCAAAGAAAGCGGAAAACAAGTGGGAGAAATAGGGCGACGGAGGCAGAGGGAGTGACGAGGAAAAATGAGGAAAAACGTTGAAATGAGTAAAAGAGAGAGGTTGAGCGATAAAAAGTAGGATGGATCTCTCATGTCCTAGGAAAAGAGACGAAAAATCTTGAAAAGTATGAGAGAAAGAGGGAGAGATAGAGAGAGTTTCTGGTGCAGCAGTAGTCCGTAATTCTAGGCGGACAGGAAATGAAGTCGGCGTGGGACAAACTTTGAACGACTCTTACCGCTTCACATCTGATGCTAGCGAACGACGAATACCATCCTTATACATATGTATATAACCGCATGTATACATATATATATATATAATTATACATTTATATACCGCGAGGTCGTCAAGGGGAAATTAAACTTTTCTAATTATTTCGACAGGCACTCTTTTTCCTGAGCGATGTCGAAGAACACCCCGAGCGAAGCCACTGACTTGGACCCTAATCCAATCACCCTACGTCGTCGTTGCCTTCGTCCACACTTTTCCTTTTCCCCTTTTTATACAAAATATATAGTACCACTTTCTATGCCTGTCTTTTCATACGTATCATCCGTTATTATATTTTTATAACGGGATTGTACGCCCTTAAAACTCTTTAGACATGTAACTCCGTACTTCTTTATATATTTATCCACGTGTGTACATATATTTATGTATGTGGATAAAGTTACGCGTTTGTATTCGTTTGTAGTTATAGTAAATCAATTAAACATGCCTAGACATACCTAGAACTGAATCATTGATTTGTTTTGTAATAAATTATGATAATAACAGGCCATTGGCAACTCGAGGCTTTCGAATCATAGCTATCGTTCGACCACCGTTATCGATTTGTTATAAGGTGTAGGCGTCAGCTGTTCCTTCCCCGCAGCACATGCGCCGCTTTCACAAGCATCCTCTCTCTCTCTCTCTCTCTCTCTCTCTCTCTCTCTCTCTCTCTCTCTCTCTCTTTCTTCTTTTCTTTATCTTCGGATTTCTTTGAACGCGTGTGTAATTTGTACTTTCTTTTCACCTTACAAAACTACAGGCATTGTGAAAAATTGTAGTGCTCCCGGTTTTTCTTTACCGTTTTTTAAGGCCTTACATACGTCCAGCAGCGCCTAAAACGCGCTAAAAGAAAAACTGTTTTTAGAAGAGATAGCAATAGAAATTAATAAAAACAATTTTTACACATTGTTTATTAGTATTTAAACTTTATAAAAAAATTTGTTTCATTTTTTTTTTCAAAAATTACAATATAAAAAATCACGTTTCCCGATGCTCTATGAAAAAAAAGTTGCTCCACGGTCTGCATCATTTCTTCTTGAAATGCTGATGGATCTGCAAAACGTAAAAAAATTCTTGTAAAATAAAGTTATAGTCATAGTCTGTTGAGCCGGATTTTTGAAATTCGAAAAATTTTGGCAATTTACGGCAGTTTAAAAAAAAGTGTGCAATTTATGTCATAAATGTCACACTTTAATTATGTTTATAAAATTTTTTAATCACAACATCAAAAATCCGACTCGACAGACTATAGAGAAAACAATTTCGAATATTTAAAAAAAAAAGCATCAAAAAATATTAAAAACTGTATCAGTTATCATGCAGACCGTGCCAGAAAAAGTAGTTTTGAGAAAAATGCATTTAAAGTTTCAAGTGCGTTTCGCTCGAGGTCGCGCGCAGCTAATGCAAGAACTTTATGAATTTTTTAATTTATTTTTTTAACTTACGTTTAATCTCCCATTCCAGCTTCATATTGTATGCCTTCCTTGTCAGTAAACAATTGTTGTTGTTAAGGCCCCGAGGGTAAAGGCCAGCTGCCTCAAACAAGGGACATCTACCTGCGCGCATCAGACTCTCGTTGGGCAGTCACGTTTTCTATAATAACTTTCGATCTATGGGGAATTTGTACAATCGACTTACACAGAAATACGCCTAAAACTATAGAGAATAATAATCTGTAAAAAAAAAATCGATTTTTTGAAAATTCTGGACGTATGTAAGGCCTTAACGAGTTCTCGAATGATGTCGAATGATTATAATAGCAATAGTTTTTATGTCATTTAGACCAATCTTGAGGTAAATTGATTGTAAATATTTTAATTTTTTTTGCCATTAAATCTGACGGCATAGTTTAACTCCATAACTAATTCACTTGTAACAATTCCGAAAAAATCTCGATAAAATTTTCATGGATGTTTATGAACTGCTATAAAAAATGTTGATATCAACTGTTTCATTACCGTTTTCGAAAAAAAATGTAATGGCAACTTTAACGTTTATCTTCATTAAATTTATATTCAGAAATTAATATTGGCAGAAAAAAGACGAGAGAATATTATGCTATCGGATGATCGAAATGGGACATTCATAAAAAATTCATGCAGTGCATCGAGAATACGCGTGCATTGAGAAAATAAAATATTTCACGGAATGTTTGATAAAGAAAATGACAATTTATTGAATTGCTCCATAACGGGTTCAATTATTAATAAACATATGTATACAATGTGTGAGTGCACACATTGCATGGATATTATCGGGATTGTTCGAGAGATTAAAAAAAAAAAACTTGTATTTAAATCGATGTCGTTTTTCGTTCGTCCATAAGCGAAGATTGCACGAGACGTTTTTTTTTTAATCGGAGGGTGGCATTTTTCATCGCCTCGTATCGAAAAAAATGTGAATTCACCGTAAATTTACCTCGTTGATATCCACATACACAAATACACACAGAAACGTTTTTTGAATTCGTACGTGTGTATTAATTTTTTTTTTTCTTTAATGGACATCGCGTGTGCATTTATGGAAAAATTCAATCGATTCTCGATACGAGGTTTATCGGAACGAGCTCACACGGAGGCCGAGACACTCTGTGGGATAGCGAGAGCTTATCCTAAGTAATGTGTACGACCTCTCGTTTAACGTATCGACCTTTTTACGACATTTTTCAAAGGCTGTTTATATATATATCGAGAAAAGATCGCGATATTTTCCGAATTTAGGATTTTGTCCATGTACTTTCTCTTCTCTCTCTCTCTCTCTCTCTCTCTCTCTCTCTCTCTCTCTCTCTTTCTCTCTCGCTCTCTCCGTCTATCAATCCTTTTTTTTTAATTCTATAATATCGCTGCGCCATTCGATAAGCCATAGATGACCCAGAGACCCGGAGGAATTTTACGCGCTGCTTCCGTCACATTTTTATTAAATTTTCGGCGATAACGTAACACCGGAAAGAATAAAGGATCAAATTTATTACGAAAAACAGTTCACCGGTTTATTTCGATATTAAAGAGAAAAAAATACAGATCAAAAGTCATAAGATTGATTTTATATTGTTGCATCATTATTATATCATTATTTTTATCACTATTGTTGCCACACGAAGACCGATGTGTGCTCTTCAGCGGGCTGGAGTTTCTCCTGTGTATACATTGTCCGATGAAGTTTGACTCGCGGAAATCTTAGATAATACCAGCCCATAAAAGTTCCAGGTATATTGGTGAGCGTGATTTATACAGCTTTGGGATCGATTTCCTCGCTTCTCACTCCATGTTTCTCTCTCTCGAAAATTTATCGACCTTCTATAAGCAAAAGCAGCGTTTTTCGCGAGATTCAATTTCACCGCCAAACTTGATCGACACTCTTGCCGCTGTACAGAAAAGAGCACCACATAGAAACACATTTATTTTTATATATATAAGGAATTGAATGAGAACTATAAAGAAGACGCCAACACGGTACAGATGAGAGAGAAAGAGAGAGAGAGAGAGAGAGAGAGAGAGAGAGAGAGAGAGAGAGAGAGAGAGAGAGAGAGAGAGAGAGAGAGAGAGAGGCATGAAAGTGTTCAACGCCGATACTATACATACTGAGGCAAACTTCCCGGTTCTTAGACCTCGATAGGGCTATCGACCTCACCAAGCTGCGGAGAACTTTTCGAACTACATCCATAAAGAATGAAAGCACACCGCTCGTGTTCCTTCTCTTTCTCTCTCTCTCTCTCTCTCTCTCTCTCTTTCTCTCTCTCTCTCTCACTCACTCTTATCTATTACTCTTTTTCGCTTTCTCTCCCTCTCGTGTTCATAGGTCGAACGTGCTTTCTCACAGCCCCTTTCGTTATTCTCTTTTTTCTACCCTTCCGCCTGTGGAAGAAAGCGGGAGAAGGAACACCGCAAGCACCTACACCCTCATCCCTTTAACTACTGGCTCTCTCACTACGCGTCGTCGCGAGCTTTTTCGTTCCGCGCACACACATACTCGCGATTTTACCTCGATTACTTAGACGTCCACAATTTTCGTGCAATTTTAGCATCAATTTCTTCCTCCTGTCGGCTATGTAGCCGACCATTAATGCCATACAATATGTATATTACGGTTATCCTCAATTAAGGTGTTTTCGAATTTTTAATCGTGTACCCCTCAGAACGATTCTAAACAAATAAATTGAGATGTGCACTAATGGATTTTTCTTTTTTATATTAACAATAACGCGTGTCTAGGAGTTGTTCTTATTCAAATAAGACGTGCTTTTGAAAGGATCACCCTATCTATATTTGTTTTTCAGACTAAATTCATTATTTTGTTGGTAACGCATAACCCTTGTATGCCAGCTGCTAAAACCGATGACGTGCGTCGAATAATGATTCCAGGAACCCGCTTGTTCATAAAAACTACCGACGTTTGTAGGGTAAAACATCCAGTCCCCAGCCCCCTCTAGTAGTCGGCCTTTTGCAGCTTTTTATGCGTGAGAATTGCGTGAAAATTGTTTTTGAGTATAGTGGGATTTTTTTACTGATATTTTTGACTTCTGACTAACCAGCAGTACACAAAGTTTTAACGTACTAATTATTCAAATAATTGAGGAAAAAAATATCACTCGGAACGCTGTGACTGACTCGTGCGCATGGACTTGCGTCGCGCGCTATTTTTTTTTTAGCACGGGAGCCTTTCCCACAAAATAGGTACTTCATGTTTTTTGGAAGCTTAGTGTTCTTATATGCGTTTAGACTCTCAGAAAATGTGTTTTTATAATTTTCTAAAAGTTTCTCATGAAAAAAATTATTTTAAATAGTACGAAATATATTTTTTTTCTCCTGGCTGACTACTGGGTCTTCAATTTAACATTGTAAAGCCAATGTCCAGCCCCTCCCCCCCGGCCAGCTACTGGTTTTTTAGTGAATTTCTTCTACACGGTTGAAATTTGTACTGTAAACAAATGGAGTATATTTAAACACTGTACTCACAAATAAAACATTATTAATGATGGTTTTACCGGTAGTCGGCCACACGTAAACGCACCCTCATTGAGACGGCCGACTTTTGGATCGGATAACTCCAGTCGTTCAGACTGACTATAGCGTCGACCCCAGCCAGCCCCGGACAATAGAAGAATAGAAGAAAGGCCGATTATAGGGTCTCTATGTGGCCGTCTACTGGTTCGGAGCGTCCAACAACTGGTCAAAATTACATTTTTCTAATAAATAACGTTTTTCAATGGTTATCATTTTATTATTACAGTTTAATAAATAACGTTTCATTCAAGACTTGTTGTGGTTCGTTATCTTTTTTTTTCTTTACAGGACAATATTTCAGAGTTGAAAATTGCATTAAAAGGCCGGGTATCTCATTCCTATTCATTTTTTGAGATTTTTTTCAGTTGTTTTTTTACGAACATTCTGCACGGTATCGGCCTGTATGTAGTTCGAAATAAAATTCATTTCTTCTTTAGAATATTGAACAAGAAAGTTATGGTGGAATTGGATTGAATAATTGTAACATAAAACAATTATTCCGATATTTAGAAACTTCCAACAACGAGTTTGTTGTGAGAAAAAATAATGTGGTTTCGAACTAAACATTGCAAAAGTTCTCATTCATAAAATAAGCTCGACTTTAACGATTTGGAGAAAAAACTGACGGGTGTAATCCGTATAATTTAAATTGATAATAAAAAAAAGTATTACTTTGTTGAACGAATGGAGACTTTGATCACGGGCTGTTGAACTTTGTCGTCTAATACTCTAACGTTGTCGTCGTCCTCGTCGTCGTCGACCCCTTCTCGAGTTATGTCTCTGAGGTAAAAGCGATTGCATAAAAAATGAGTTTTCTTTCCTCACGATGTGCAATCGTGCTTACCCTGCGCTTCTCTATTTTTTTTTTCTCTTCTACGTAAACATATGTATATATGTGTCGAATAGAGGAGAGTCGTGAAGAAGTATGCTGAGTGAAGCGTATACGTTCTCTCGCGATTTAGCGAGAAAAAAAATGAGGAGAAGTTACGCGACGTAGCTTATAAAAGTTTGCGTGTTTTAGCTCGCTCGTGTCACGTCCTGGGAAATATTTATATTTCATATGACGTACCATCGAGAGTGCGTTCCATGAAGCGAACAAGGTTACGGGAGTTTTTGTTCTTTTTTAATTTTCCATCACTTACACCGTGAAATACATCGCTAGTATACTTGATGTATGTGTTTATAATGCGATGTCGTTGCAACTTTAACGATTTGATTCGTGGATTTTTCAAAGAAGGGTAGGTGCACTATTTTCGGACCGCCATACGATTTTTTTCATAGGCACAGTCGTCTGCTGCCTATGAATTTTTTTCGAAAGGAGAAAACACAAAACTTATTCTCCAAAATTTTAAATTAATTTCAATTCATCAATTTTATTATGAAAATCTGAAAGAGTTGATTTCCTCCATATTAATAAATTCTTTAACAAGTATTCGATTTTATACGGAAGAAAAATTTGATTCTGGCATAAGGCGAACGCTTATTAAAAAATGAGAGAATAACAAAACGGAGTGATAAAAAAAAACGTCGTAAAAGGATACCGAGACAAAGTGGGCAAATTTAATTTGCACATTTTTCTTCGATGTGCAAATCAAATTTGTCCATTATTAAACACGCGTGTTTAATAAAGTATCAATAGGGGAAAAAGTTGTATTTTTCCATTCCGAACACGGTGGAATTTTTTCAGATTTTTTTTTCGAACACTTTCACCTTTCAATTTTGTTAGTTAGAAAAAATGTTTGAAAAAAATTTATAAAAAATTCTAATGCATTCAAAACGAAAAAGTAAAATTTTTTCCCCTCCTGGTATTTTATCACAAACCTCATAGTTCTCAAGGTATGACCAATCAATTGGTCAGAGTTTTGACCAAAAATGGTTGAAAAAAAAATATGCGAAAAAAAAATCTGAAAAAATTCTTGCAAAAACCACGAAAAAGAACGCAACTTTTTACTTTCCTGAGATTTTCTTTCAAATCCACGAGTTCTCGAGTTACGCAGCATTTTCTAAATTCGGTCTTCTTTCGCCAAAAAATGGAATAACTATGCGAAATAATATCGCACAAAACTTTTCAAAAAACGAAATTGAAACCTACACTGTCCTTTTTGAGATTTTGGTTGGAGGAACTCATTAAAAAAATTCCTCCTGAAAACGCGGTCTACACCGTAGAGGTAAAATAAAAAGACGAAAAAATTCATGTTCAAAATAACGTAGCGAACGTAAAAAATATGGTAAAAAATTTTCCAAATAAGCGAAATGACGCCGAATTCATCTCCTTTCAAATGCCGTTTACTAAATTTGAATATGTACACTGCCGGCGAAATGGCACCAAAAATGGCTCCGAGACGTTTTCGTAATTTTGTCCAAAAACTTTTTGCCGGTAGTGTAAATCTGCATAGAGGGTCGATGGATATTAATCCACGTATATAGAGCGTCTTGATTCCATAAAGCCATTGGAATTGCAGTGCAGGGACTGCACCTTTATCTGTCCATTTATTTTTCGACCAATTCGACGCACTTTATGAAATTTAATTTCGTTGCTCTGGCAACTCTTCGGTATCAACCAAAGCCAAAATGCTCCTCTTGCGCTTATCGAAGTTAGCGATACGAATCATCGCTTCTTCCAACTTTATGACATATTTTACAGAATTTTATTTGACCCCTTTTGTATTTTTATTTTCTCTCATATTTTGTATACGTCATTTAATGAACTATGTACATTTATAAAATGTATATTAGCAGAAATCGAAAGAGGAAGAACCCTATGCAATTAAAAAAAAAAAAAAAGACAAGAAATGCATTCTTGTTTGGAGCCAAAATTGGAATCGTCACTATTTCGAGTTTATTTTGAATTCTTTCGACGAGAAAATGGCGGTTTGAGAGTTTCATACGCCTTCCAATAGTTCGTGTACCTTCTTTCTCCCTTATTATTTTTCTCTCTCGTTTGCGCGCGTGGCCTGTTAGCAGAATTTTCGAAAAAAGCCGAAAAAAAAGTTTCTCGTGGCCGCAACAACATAATTACGCGAGTTTTCTGCTTTGGCCCTGACTCTTGGCTCTTCGCCGCGAGCAACCGCGGTAACATTTGTGGTTATAACGCCGCGCAATGTTCCGCTGCGGCGACGGCGAGACTCTCGATCTCTGCCTCCCTTTAACTCTTTTTCTTTCTTTCGACCCCCCCCCTCTCTCTCTCTCTCTCTTTCTCTCTCGTTCTTTGCGGTGAGATTGTGCCGTCAAAATTCCTCACCTACAGCCGCCGGATTTTTCTGTCATCCGCCATATGTTTATACAGATACTTGATCCAGTCTCTGTGTAAACCCAGCCGTTACCGGTCGAATCCAATTTTAGGACAAACTAGTTCAGACTTCCTGGGAAAAACTAGTTGAATCTAGAGGAAAACCAGTTTGTCCTAAAATTGGGTTTCGTTCGTAACATGTACATATGTATATAAGCGAACATTGAATTTTTATGAGCGATCAACAAGGATGCCAGTTTTCTAGGACGAATGTGACTAATGGAACAGATGAATAAATAGTCACGATTCACGCATTTCAATATCTCCCTGTCGATTCTAATAGTAAAACCATATTTCGAGGAACTAGAATACGTAGATGATTCATATAATTTCTCATACAAATATATATGTAAACGTGCTATACTTCTAATCAAAAACAAAAAATCCGACACGGAAATCCCAATAGTTTGATCAACATTCACAATACGGGCGTATTTCCGATAGAGGATTTTGTAAAAAAAGAAAAAATGGATACTGAGAAGTGAAAACAAGTAGAACAAGCAACACGATGTTTTTAATTTTCTCGTGAACGAGATAATTTATGAATGGTGAAATGTGATTGTTCTTCAATAATTCATGTTCTGTGAAACACGTGAGTTCTATGATGTTACATATTGCATACTTTTTATACAATTTATAAAAATGAATATATTAGTGTAAAAAAATATTTATATTAAGGGGAAAAAATGTGAAATACTCGCGTCAATGGAGAGAAAAAAGTTTTCTTTTTCATTGTTATGTCTCCATTGATGGCTGTGCATGATGATGCAAGATAGTTTAAAAAAAAAAGTTGTTTATTCTCTCGCGCAGTTTGAAAAATATACAATTCTCCACGCGTTTCTATTTTGAGCTACCCATCACAAGCACTTCGAGCTCTTATCCCCTCTGGCACTTGCATGCTCGAACTCGATAAACTGTTAACCCCATGTAGATTCACCTGTCAGTAGCACACACGGAACTTCACTGAACGAGTGGATGTAGAATGCGATCGAGAGAGAGAGAGAGAGAGGGGGGGGGGGGGGGGAGGGAGGGAGAGAGAAAGATGCCGGAGCGAGATTTACAGGTACAAAAATCATCTCGGCGAACCGCGCGTAACCTCGCGCGAGAGAAAACAAGACGCGTATAACCCACTGTATCCCATTCCATAACAGGCACTAATTACACCGGATAATAACCTTTATTTTACGTTACGAAAGCTTGCTCTCTCTTCTCTTTATCTCGCTCTTTTGCATCTTATATTTCACCTCATCGCCTCCCGCTTTTATTTTTTGCATAAGCGTATTCTTTTCCTCTTCTACCTTTTGCTCCTTTTCTTTTGAGTCTTTTTTATTTTTATTTTCCTCTCTTCTTCTCTGTCTTCGGATCCCGAGACTGGTTCATCCGTCTTGATAATCTAGTGGCACTATGAAAGGCGCCGCGGGGTCGAAGCTTGTCCTTTCTCGCTTCTTTTACTCGTAATCTCTCTTCCTCTCTTTTTCTCTCGTGGCCTTTTCGAGATTTTCTCTCGCTCGCTCACCTCTCTTGTAAGCCCTTCATACTCGATCGTGACTCTCAGACGCTGCAGCGGGGAAGAGCTCTCGCACTTTCTCGTTCTTCTCTCCTTCTCCTTCTTCTTGGTCGATTCTCTGCCTTATATGCAATCTTCTTCTTTCTCGTTTTGCCACCCGCGAACCTATACGGCTGGTGTGTCATACCCCGTTCTCTTCTTTCCTCGTAGCCTACACCTACATCTATATATTATATATTTATATATATATATAGGTATTTAAGCATCGTTGTCTCCGCAACGTATGAGAAAAAGAGGAATGAAGAGAAGACCAAATGTCCGCAGCGGCGCAAAGTTCCTGGGGACAATTACTTTGCATTCTTTTCTCACAGCATCCCGTGGCTCTCTTTCGTTCTGTTTTAAAACTGCATCGTCTTTCTTCTCTCTTCACATTTATTTCCCCTCTTTTTTTCATTGTCAAAGTCCGATGGGGTGACGAGTGCATTATGGAAATATATCGCGAAATCATTCCCACAAAAAAAAAAAAAAAATAAGACGAAAAAAAAACGTACGAACATTGCGTTCAATCGACATAATTATTTCTTTGTTTTACCGAGTCAAACTCTTTTACTCTTACTCGCCGGTCGCGGGATAATGATCTTCTGTGATCGCTCACTGATCAAGAGTTCAAATTTCCAGGGTTCACCGCACGTAACCTCTGCTGAATTCTCTCTCTCTCTCTCCCTCCCTCTCTCTCTCTCTTTCTCTCTCATCGGATCTCGTAAAGTGTATGTACAAGATGATATATAGTATTGGGAAGGTGAGTTGGACCGTAGAAGATCGAAAAAGTTTAGTCCACCCTGTGAGATACGTGGTCAGAGAATACTCTCTCTTTTTTTTCTCTCTCTCCCGCTCTCTCGTTCTTTCCCTTTAAAAATACTGATCAAATGCTTCTGCGCGAAAACGGCGAGTCCGAATCTATCCGGAGGGTGCAAATTCGGGACTTGTGCCCTTTTTATTACTGCTTGATGATATAGATGCATGCGAGCGGCGATTTGAATTAAAAGGGCGTATCCATAGACGCGAAACTTCGAATACGAACGCCTTTTAGGCGTTTGGAGCATCCCTGTTCATACATACAACCATACATATGTATATATATGCGTATATATAGGCTGGAAGTTCTCTCGCCACGGTCCGCGCGTTTCACCGGAGCCCTGGATGCACTCCTGCCACGGTGCGGCGGTACCATCGGCTATGTATCAACCGCGACGAGCGTATCTTGTAATACTTTGCCTTTAGATGCGTGTATGTGTGTGTATGTAAATTTATTTCACGGTCTCGCGTATGTGTTGCATACGTTGATTCCAAGGGGGTTCTTCGCGGTCGCCTTCTATATAAATACGAAAAAGGAAGACCGCTCAAAGAGTATATCGTTGATGTAGCATCTGCAACTCGCTCGCGAGCGAGGTGGAGGCCTCGAAGGGCCGGAACAAACCCCATCTCTTTTTCTCTCCTTGCTATCTCTCCTCGATCCTATATACGTTAGCATGTTCCTCTAACTCGATTCTCGGCGTGATCTCTCTTCGTACATCCACATACACACGAGAGAGATGGATAGATCGAGACGAAGAGATAGAAAGAGATAGACAGAGAGGAGGTATGAAGTCCATTTCCGCGTTCGTAAACTCCGTGGGCTATGTATCCACCACAGTTTACCACCGTCGATGTATACACGCTCTGTATGCTACTTTTTTACAATTGAATTATCAAATATATCGGCGATTGCACATCGTTCAAGCTTTTTCTCCCTCTTTTCTTGCGACACCATGCATGCATATTCAGTATGCCCATCGGGTACAGCTTTTCATATATTTTTTGTCTCCTCTCTTTTACCCTTTCCTACATATATATATATAGGCCGATCGATATATGTATATATTAGTACGATTTACATCACGCATTGACGATGAATCTCATCAAACGAGTCTTGCACCATCGAAGCAGCTTTTCCACGAAACTTTAGCAACCACTTTAGATGCTTGAAAAAATCATTTTTTAAAATTTATTTCATAAATCGTTAGCAAAATATCTTAAAAATTTACCCTGGAAATTTCAAAACGATATTCGGATTCGTTCTAACGGTATGTATATGAGGTATTCCACGTCAAACCGGCGGACTTTTTCCCTGACCCTCGCCGACTTGGGTAATTATTTTTTATATGATTATATGAAGTCTAAAAGACACCCTGAATTTTTTTCAGATTTTTCTGAATAGCCATTTTTGAAAAAAAAAAAAAATCCAAAAAAAGCCCCTTTTTAAAAATCTGAAAAAAATCCTAAAAATCGGTGATTATATGCGAAACATTTTAAGCTACCGCCCGTAGTGGAAGTACGATTTTTTCTGTGTGTTAATCGGCTAATAACGTTAAAAAATTCCAAAAATATCGAAAAACACTTACTCCGGCCCAATAGTTGAATATTTTCGTGCCTAAAACTAATTTTCGTCACAATTTTCGAACAATCAAATCAAAATTAGAACACCGATCCCATAGGATCCTCAAAAAGAATTGATTTTTATAAAATATGAATGAATAAAGATGAATACCTCAACTTTTTGCCTGGCTCAATTTTTTTGTCTTGTACTGGTCTAAAATATCCCAAAAAATTTTTTGGGTACGAAAATATTCAACTATTGGCCCGAAATGAGTGGTTCTTGATTTTTTGAAAATTTTTTCAACTTTAATAGCTCATAAAAACACAGAAAAAATCGTACTTCCACTACGGGCGGTAGCTTAAAATGTTTGGCATATAATCACCGATTTTTAGGAATTTTTTCAGATTTTTAAAAAGGGGCTTTTTTTGGATATTTTTTATTTTTTTTTTTTCAAAAATGGCTGTTCAGAAAAATCTGAAAAAATTTCAGGGTGTCTTTTAGACTTCATATAATCATATAAAAAATAATTACCCAAGTCGGCGAGGGTCAGGAAAAAAGTCCGCCGGTTTGACGTGGAATACCTCATATAAATGATAAAGACTCTCCGCTCGACTCCCAAGCGCGCTCAAACTTTAAACGTGTTTTCCTCGAAATGACTTTTTTTCAATTTGCGGGAATCATAACTCAAAAATGAATTGATGGCTCATCTTCAAATTTGGAACACGTTTACATAATATAATTTATTAAAACATGAACCTAAAGTTGGAAAGATCAAATTGTTTAAAATATATTTGTTATTGCAAAATGCCGGGGGAAAAAATTCTAAAAATCGATCATTTCTTTTTCAAACACGTTCCAACATTCAATTCTCGATTTTTTCTCATGTTCATGTCTCAGGTTCATGTTCTTAAAAAACATCTCAAGAATGTATAAAAATTTGTTGGACTATTTCAGATGCGAATTGCGAGCTGCACAATTCACGCAAATCGACAACGACGATGAGGAGACGCCAAGGGACACAGCGGATTACACCTTAATTAATGCATGAAATAACTTGAAAAAATTACCAAAGATGTATGAAAATATGAATAAATTATTGTCAGAGTTGCGGAAATTTCCGTTTTTTTTTCACAATAAAAAAAAATCCAAAAAATCATCTAATTTTCGGTCTCCTAAAGGGATTGCTCCCCTTAAACCCGCTTTTTCTCTTTCCTCGTTTTTGCATCGATGATAAATTCCAATGTTATTTTACTCCCTTTTTTGCTATAACTGACCTCGTGATAATGAGAAATTATTTTTGAGTCTTATGGGGTCCGTAAAACATAAAAATGAGGCACACCTTGCCCAAAGCGTCACCGGAAAAAAGTACATGCGGTAGAACAAGCTGCTGACACCGGAGACCGCCCACGAAACCGAGCGCACGCGTCAGCAAGACTCCTTTTTGCGGTCGAACCCGCATGAGACGCGGAAATTCACTCGACCTCACATTCTCCCTTATATCTTTCTTTCTCTCTCCCTCTCTACGGCCTGACGTCGTTGTCATGACCCCGAAAGATTGTCTTTTACGCTTTAGTACATATATTAGGGTGTGCGGAAAAAAATCGCTACTTTTTTTTCGCTGGCATCCAGCAAAAAAAGTTGGATTAGGGTTAGAAAAGAAGCATCCTTTTCTCTTGAAGAGAAAGAGAGCTTTTTGTTTTGAGAAGGAGAGCTCCAAATAAAATTATTTCGATCAGCGCATCGCATTTGAAGATTTTTCATAAGAATAACACAGGAAAAATAATCGGATCTCTAAATATTGTATTACAACTCTTGTGAAACAAATGTGACAGAAATTTCACTAATATATTTTTATTAAAAATTGAATTCCCTACAACATTCGTCATTATGAGCAATTAGCTCTGAACAACCATTTAAATGTTATTGCTCCTCAAAGTTGAATTAATGACAATTTTTTTCATTTAAACAGCGATCACACTTAAATCGCTTATTTTACGGATAAACTTCCACAGAGTTTTTTATAGACAATTTTCTGCTTTACCATAAAAATTCAATGAAATCATCGTGAAAGTATTCCTCTGATAATTACAAGCATATCTCGTTTGATTTTCAAGATGTATCCATTTCTTCTGCTTACAAACTGTCAAACATAAACTTCAATAAAATATTAAGGTCTGTTTTTGAAAAAGCTTTATTCATTGCAACAAATTTAGTACAATCAGGTATGAAAATAAATAATAAAAATTATTTAGTTTCTTTTGTTTTTGTTTAAATTAAACAAATTATAAAACATGTATTTTCTGGATATAACTTAGTATCTACCTCCAGAATATGATGTTGTAAATCGTATCACTGGAAGAGAAATATGGATTTTTCTGTGCTAAATTTGTTAATGACTTTTTCCTACCGCATTTTTCAATAATTTTTTAGAATGATTATTCGCTTCCAAATATTTTTTTTTCGTGGCACTTTACGAGTTGCCTCATTTTTATTTTGAACCTCTTGCCACAGTGTTATCTCATCTGTCAAAATAAAACAACCAATATTTAAAAAAATAGAGACAAGATTTAAAACATTATTGAATAAAAAAATGAACTTTTGATTGTTTGTGAACTATGAAAATTTTTATCAGTACTATATTTAAATGGAAATTTTTTATGCATATCAACTTAATATCAATTGCAATTCGATTTTACGATAATAACTAATTTACGTTGACCATAGAAGGATAATAGACCTCTTGAGTAATTAACTACTGTTAATAACTCATCTTGGGTCACGTCCATTCGTCTGGATGTTACCTGGGCGTATATGATTGGCTCTATTATCCCTCTTTTATCAACGTAAGTTAGTTATTATCGTAAAATCGAATTGCAATTGATACTAAGTTGACATGCATAAAAAATTTCCAATCAAATATGGTTCTGATTAAAATTTTCATAGTTCACAAACAATCAAAAGTTCATTGTGCTATTCGATAATATTTTTAATTTTTTCTCAATAAAAAAAAGAATTGGTTGTTTTTTATGATAGATGAGAAAAAGCTGTGGTAGTGAGGTTCAAAATAAATATTAGATAACATGTAGAGTGTCAAGAGAAAAAAAATATTTGGAAGCGAAATAAAATTGAAAAATACTGCAGGAAAAAGTTGCTAGCAAATTTGGCACCGAAAAATCCATATTTCTCTTCCAGTGATTCGATTTACAACATCACATTCTGGAGGTAGATACTGAGTTATATCCAGAAAATACACGTTTTTTAATTTGTTTTTTTTTTTTAATCCCGAAATACAAACAAAAACAAAAGAACCTAAATAATAGTAGGTTTATTGTAAAAGCAATAAATCAACAATTTTTTTTTTTTTTTTTTTTAATTTTTTATTATTTATTGTCATACTTGATTATACTAAATTTGTCACAATGAATAAAGCTTTTAAAAAAAAAAAACCGCTAATATTTTATTGAAGTTTATGTTTGAGAGCTTGTAAGCAGGAAAAATGGATATATTTTCAAAATAAAACGAGAAATGCTTATAATTATCAGAGGAATACTTTAACGATGTTTTCATTGAATTTATAAAAAACTTTATGAAAGTTTTTCGTGAAATAAGCGATTTAAGTGTAATTGCCGTTTAAATGAAAAAGTTGTTAATTTTTTCATTCAAGTCATTAAGTCCACTTTATATAATAATATTTATATAATAATATAATAATATTTGAATGTTTGTTCAGAGCTAATTGCTCATAAGGACAAATTTTGTAGGGAATTCGATTCCCTATTAAAATATATTAATGGGATTTCTATTTGATTTTTTTCACCAGAGTTATAATACAATATTTAGAGAATCTTATGGAAAATCTGCAAATGCGATGCGCTGATCAAAATAATTTTATTTCGAGCTCTCCTTCTAGGATGCTTCTTTTCTTACCCTAATTCAACTTTTTTTGCTGGATGCAAGCGAAAAATGAATACCGATTTTTTTCCCCACACCCTAATACATATATATGAAATTAGAACGTACAGAATGTGCAGAAAATTGGGTTAATAAACCATTTTGGAAAGCCTCGTCGAGGTTTTTCTCGATGACCGTAAGATTTTTCCTCGGATATTCCTTTATCAAAGTACATCTTTATACACAATATGGCAAGAAAACAGAAAAAACATAAACAACAAATTTTATTTTCTAACGCCTAAATATAGTGTCGATATACATTATACAATTTCAAGGGATCAAAAAATGCAGGAGTAGAAGTCAATTTTGTTCATTTTCTGATTAGCTTTTCAGAGAATTTGTTTAAAAAACGGAGTTCTGAACTGATCATTGAGATAACGTTGAACAAGTATACATAAACAAGCCTTTTTATCGTTTTATTTTTTAATAAAAATTCAACCTGAAAAAAGCAATGTTTTTTGGCGGTTATGGGCCAAAATCCGTCAAAATAAGCTATGTATAAAGATAAAAAATAAAAAAAAAACTTCACGACATTCTGGCCACTGTAAAAAAATGGCAGTAGCGCGCTCTAATCCCCTTCAAAATGCCCCATAATTTATGTACTGCTTATCTTCATTTTTGGCGCATTTTTGAAGTTAAGATATTGATTGCGAAAACTTTCCATGCATATATTGTCTTTGCTGTTACATGTAAAACAATATATCGCAATACCTAAACCCTATTGTCGGTTACAAGCTTCCTCTCTATAAATGATCCATTGAAATCCGTTCAGGAGTTCTCGAGTTATAAGTAGTCAAATATTAGGACAGATGAACTTTTTTCCCTCTTATACAGATTTATATTAGAGAGTTTTTGTATTTGGATTGGACTGACAGTTTGGAGAATGACCAACCTCAACACTGACGTCACTTTTATACCAAAGAACGAGAAAGGCTCGCTTATGAGTTGCCTTTCGCGTCGTACAAATATTTTCCATAGAAATATACATTTCAATGTGGCAATAAGTGGGTTTCTTGGCTCTTTGGCGTTCGACGATGGGAAACGAGAGGAATTCCTAAGCCGTTAGAGTAGAAATGAGAGAGAGAGAGAGAGATAGATGGATAAGGAGAGTGGGAGATGAGGCTAAAATCGTGGAACTCGTATAATCGCTATACACGGCTCAACTATCCACCGGGTCGACCTCTGGTAACATATAATCGATATATATATATATATATATATATATATATATATATATATATATATATGGACATACCATAATAGATATATGTTTCATAAGTGCATCTTTTAAACGCATATACAAGATATTTTCTTATCCCACAGTTATGGGCTAAAGTGGTTAAATATCAAGAGAAGGAAGCCTCCATCTTTATTACAATAATACCGAATTCCGTGCGAGCGTTTCTAGATTCGAATTTATGCAATAATATGTTTTATATCCGTGTATCCATGAGTGCATATAATGGGCAAGAAATTTTGCTAATAAGCCACCGTATATACGTACGCTCTTCATATTTTAATAATCCTGACGAAGGAGCGTATAAATCAACCTTTATGTGTTATTACAACGCGTCGTCTCTCCTCCCCTTCCATGTTTTTCTTCTCTCTCTCTCTCTCTCTCTCTCTCTCTCTCTTCCTTTTCCATTATTTTGGTGCCTTTCTTTCTGTCATTTTGTCTAATGAGTTTTGTTTTTCTTTGACCATTTTTCCAGGATGCTTCTTCGCAGTGTTTGGAACAAGCCATCGGGAAATATACGTGTTAGGGTTTCGTGTTTCTATGGTTTCCGGCGACATACTGCTAACGCGTCGTCCAGCGGAAGAATCCACCACCGCACTTCGTAAACGGGTGAGTAGCACGTTTAACCGCAGTTTAGGAAAATACCACGTCCGATCAGGCTGCTGTTCTCCCGGGTATATATTTTTAATGAGTCCTTCGTACGAAATCTTCAAACGCTTAAACCAGTTCAATGCTTTTTTTTCAATTGCTACAAATCGCCTCAGCGTTCAATAGATCTTTGATAAGTTTGATGCAACAATGGTTTTGAAAAATATATATTTTTTAAACAATATAATTTTGTATATTTTGAATGTTCGTGAATTTTTATTCGCATTCGATGTGAAAATAATTTTATTTTTTTTCGCGGTTACCGACAGATTTATATATATTAGGTGCGATCAAATACAGAGATATATCTGTCAATATTTTTCTTACCCATCAAAATGTTTGACTTGAGTTTCATGATGAGAAAACTATATAAAATCATTTTGCTTCAATATAAAGTATAGAAGCAAAAAAGTTATGAATGAAATGAAAGGATTTGATAAAATTGATGTTTTATCGATTTCACATAAAACGTACGTTTCGGCAAAGCCTGAATATATTTATATATGGAGTATTCTATCCACGATAAATCAGCCACTTCAGAAACTTCAATTTTTTAATTCGTTCCATCCGCTTATGAGATATGATTTTTTTTTCTAAATTCGGTGATTTTTTTTTTCTTTTCAAATAGCTATAACTTTCCGAAAAATGGACCAAATTTAACTTTTTTTCATTATACCCGGGAAAAAATTATTTTGCCTGAATATATATAATTATATGTGATTGTATATATAGAATTGTATATAGAATAGATTGTATATATAGAATGTGATCAGATACGTCAAATATTGCTTCATATCTGAGTAGATATGAATTTATATATACATAAATATAGACTCATATTTTATTACATCTGAGGATATATACACGGAAAAAAATGATATGCAAAAATTCGTGGTCGATATCTAAAAATTTACTGTTAAAAACTGTGAATCAATCATTTTACTGTGTGTCTTCTTACAAAGTAATGGATTTAATGTATTTTTCACATTTTACATTGCAAAGATTGTAAAATCATCATTTTTTACATTTCGAAATGTAAAAAATACATTAAATCAATTACTTTGTAAGAGGACACACAGTAAAACAATTGATTCACAGTTTTGAACTGTAAATTTTTAGATATCAACCACGAATTTTTGCATATCATTTTTTTCCGTGTATCTAATGTGGGCTCATACGTGAGTAAATATCGACTAATATATGATTACATCTGAGCATATAAAACTGGTATGGGCTCATATCTGAGTAAATATGAACATTTATGTGAGTAAATATTGATTTATATATGATTATATCTGAGCACATCGAACGATTATGGGCTGATCGCAAAGCAAATATATATGATATCCGAGGATAGCTAACTTAGTATGGGCTCATATTTGAATAGATGTAAACATATATAAGACAGTCACGTCACTTTCATTTTTTTTGGTGCGGCAGAAATCCGCCAGAGGACCACGGTCGCTGCGCTCTCGCATTAGCGAAGCGCCGACCGTGCGCCTATAACCCATTCATCCTATCCAACTTTATCATTGTTATTTACAATGAGTGATCACGTACACGGCTTAGTCCCGATTTACACCTCTCTATTCGGAGAGAAGAGGATCTAAAAAATCCTAAGTTTCGACATTTAAAATAAAATTGCATTCATGCATAATCATACACATCTGTTTATATATCAATAGATATGGCTGTATATATGACGATATCCAATCATACACGATCAGACCTGGCCAATTTTCGGATCTGGTCATATACGGACAATCATATTTAATTAGATATAACTAATATATGTAATTATTTTTTCTCGGATAGAAATCTTCATTTTTTACTGTTTTTAAACTTTTTTAAAACTTTTTACTGTTTGAAAAAAAAATGTGAAAAAGATGAATAATTGTTTTCTCTATATTTTCTCACTTTGAAATAAAAAATGATTGATTTCAAGGTATTGTCGTTTTTAATTATTTCCAAAAAATCCACAAATTACTTTTACCGATGAAATGATTTTTAAGACCGGCTTCATCATGGGAAGATTTTTTCGTATTTTTTCTATTTTTTAAAAAATTTTAATTTTTTTTCACTCAGTTTGGAATAAATTATTACATTAAATTCGTTCCAATGGATCAAGCTTTTTCAACAATACATATCAAATTTTCCGAATATATAGATCTGCTATCGTATTCCAATTCGCAGGAACATTAAATAACCACTCATACAGTCTCATTACGCCGTTTTGAGTTTCGGTCGCGTACATATGTATAAGCACGTCGTGGCCACCCGTTTTCGTTCGATGGATTATTAGTTATTTGGTTCGATGAGTTCTCTCTCTCTCTCTCTCTCTCTCTCTGTCCCTCTTGCTCTTTCGTCGTTGCAGGGGCTACGGCGTGCAGTCTACCGGCGTCATGGCGTCATGTGGCAAGCATAAAAACATCGTTGCACGTCTCTGCTGCGCCGATACGCTCCGGGCCATGCAGTATATCCAATGTGTATAGCACGTATCGTCAACTTAATATTACAAGGGCGTATTTTCGGGGTAGAAAAGTACAATTTTCGCCACTTTAGTATGGGAACGACAATGGGCATTCATCTGTACACGCGCGCCACTAAACACGCACATGGGATGCTGCACCAGGCTCTGCGTCTTTACCTCCCTCTCTCTTCTTCTCCCTTTCGTGATTTCTTCTTATACCCTACGGTAAATAGTGGTCACGTGATTATTAACATTTGCCTCTGGGACGAAGAAGACCCAAGTAAAGAATCGATGGCAAAGAGATGTGGAGGGAAGGGAGGAACTGAGGAAAAGAGATTGCAAATCATCGAAGGCCCTCTCACTCTCTCGTCGAGACCTATCCTTAACCCAGTGAACTTTTGCACCCATCAGCAAGCACCGTATCTCTCTGGAGACCTGAACTCTGCGGCTCAGTCCTCCCCCCTCCCCCCTCCCCTCCCCTATTTTTTTTTTCTTTACATCCCATACAGAGTATCATCACGAGAGAAAGAAAGGGAGAGAGAGAGAGAGACGAACCTCGATTCTCGGAATATAATATGTATATAATTCGAGAGTTGGCCATTATTAAACTGGAAAAACGATTATAACCGGTTGTTGAGAGAGTACAACGGAGGAGAGAAGGGAAAGGCGGCGAAGGCTCATATAATTTTTATATGGTAATAATATCCGTTGCGGTTGTAGAATTTCGTGACTTGGAATTCATGATGCACCCCAAGGGGGATTCGTAATGTGGCCTTTTTTCTTCTTACCTTTTCTCGAGTGTCTGTGATTTCTTGTATATATCTAATGTATTTCTGTTTTTCTTTATATATGTACGTATATAAGCCAACAGTTAGTTTTTTTTTCATTGCTGTTGAATATGTATGTATATATACCGAACTCGAAATATTCCACCATCGAATATTGTATATATTTGGATGAACTAAGATCTGTAAAAGTTTGTTTTACCGGATTAAAATTCGAACTGCCCAGAAAGAGAGCGAGAGCGAAAGGAAAAAGAAAAATCCTCTCATCAGTCGAAGGTTAGCCTTTGGGAATAATATAATCCTGTCTGCATTACTTCAATGCTCCGAGCTATTACAACCGGTTACCCGACAAAATAAGTACTACAGTAAAGTATGATATGTATACGTGTACTTACACCTTGACGAACGTTGCATATTCAAAGCTGATTTTTCTCACGAAATTACAAAAAACCTTGGTCAAATGAGCTGTAAATTATAAAACACGAGATGGAAATCATTTTATGGAAGAATTTTTACAAATAAACACTCTTATTTATTATTCAGCAGAACATTTATTGTTATTTCTGTGTAATTTTTTTAATAAATCCATCATAAATCGCGTAAACTGAAAGCACAGAAAAAAAGATCAGTATGTTAATCTGCATTGTTGTAATATTTGACTATCGGATTGAAAATCGTAAATTATTCAATTAGAAATACGTTATGACGCATGTATTGAGGAAAGGGTGGTAGAATTTAAAATTTGGACTTTCATGAAAAGTATGGAAGGAAAAAGAAGATGCTCGTAATAAAAAGTGAAAAAGAGAAAAGGGTTAAAGGGCACAGTCTGTATGTACCGCTTTTATCGAGGAAACGCATACTCTGAGCGGACCATAAATTCACTTGAAGTTATACTATCTTACTACCTCCTGCGCGATTTACTAAAGAGACTCGGCAATACGAGCGTTTGCTCGCTACTAAAACCCGTGTAATTCTCACATTTCCGTTATATCTCTCGTTCATTTTGTGTATTTATCTATATAATTATTTGAATGTTTGCGTGGAACTGCTTTTATGGCATAAAAGAAATGGACAAAAACAAACTAGAAGCAGATTATTTCGTGCTTATTAACGTAATATTCCTAATTGAATCCTGTTAATCTCAGATCTAATGTGTCGATACAAATTGATCGTGCATTTCGCTGTATTAGAAAAAAAAAAAAAAAACATATATTTGTCCACATAAAAATTCTTGGATATTCCACATTAATATATAACTATCTCACTCTTTCGAATCATCTTTAAAGCTCAAAGTATTTAATATCCTGATAAATAACGTTGCAATTAAATACCAACAACCCCGATTATCCTTATGACCGGGGTTATTAATTAGCCATGCATGCGGATATATTCCCTGGTTAGTAACCGGTTTCCCGTATCATCGTATTATTTACAATGAAGGGGAGTCTCGTCGCGGAAATCCATGTGTGTATATACAAACGCGTTTAAACGTGTGTTCTGAAAACACCTGCATTCTTATTCACATAAATTGCCGTCTGCAGTGCTCCTAAAATCGAAAAATTTATGCTCCCGCCGGATAAATCGTCGCGTATCAGTTTTCCCCCGAAAAATGATACTAAATTACATCGCGGACGTTTACCTCGTAACGAGTCAAAGCCGCCTTCCTTTTCACTCTCGTCCTCCAGTATGAAACTTGTTTTATTTTCTCGGGAGCTTAGTGCCGAAGAAACGCAGTCTGGCCGCACTGTTTGTGCGCGTATATATATAATATGGCATAAATGCATTGAAAAAGCAGTTGCAGGTCTGCAACGCAGAGTGCATCAGCTTCTTCTCGTCTCGGGAGATGAGCCTCGAGCCAACAATTTTACACAGTGTTTGTGAGTGTGTGTTTCGAATAGCCGAGTGAGGCCTCCGATCTTATACATATAATGTATTGCCTCCAGTTCATTTATATATATGCACAGACACACATACACACGCACACACATATATTCGCAGTTTTTCGCTCGTTGCATACTCAACTACGTGTGTACATAAATATGCCAGTTGTTGGGAAGCAGAAGGGCGCAATTTACGTCTCTAAGACTACGATTGCATATGTAACGTGTATGAAGGTACCGATGTATGCATGTATATACATGAGAGTCAGGTCAATATTGACTGACAATGAAAATAAGACCTGGGGCGAGTTGGGATATAGCGAGAGAATTCGTGATTGAAGGAGCGGGAGCTAATAACGCGGAAGCTCACTGACGATTGGCGAAACAGCCAGTGATGCTGCAAAGCACATCAAGGGATGGGATTGAGAAGAGCCAGAAGGGCTTACGTATGCATCAGGTAGATCCCTGTCTGCATATTCAGTAAGAGATGGCGAAAATGGAAGAAGAGGAAAAGGGTAAGAGCGATGGTTAAACCGAATCGCAACAAAAGGATCGTATACATTAATACCATTAGCGTCCATTCGTGTTAATTAGTATTAAGAGTACGCAGCTGCTCGTGAGAGCTAACCCTCTTTCTGTACTCTCCAACGGACCTCTCGCGTTCACAATTTATTCATGATTCGTGCAGCAGCCAAACTCTCCAATCGTGAAACTATATATAAACACTTGATATTAGCGCTGTTACGCTACTATCCTCATGCAGCTTTCACCGAAATTCTCCGTTCTATAACGTATGCACGTTCACTCTACCCCCAATGTATACATATAATCATGAGGACCCCGCGCGCACGCTCCAAGCGAAGAGGGATTACAAAAGATAAAAGAGCTTCTTCGAGAAAATAATCGTTCTCGGATGACGCGGGCGATATCTCCGGAGCCTGTCTTATCAATCCCCAAGATCCATTATTTCTTTCTCTCTTTCTCTTCCACTATTCCTCTCTGCTATAGTTGAGAGGCTCGATTCCTATCATTGTTATATTATCATTTCTTTTGACCGTGTTGTCACATTAACTATGTATTGTATACACGCGTCTTTTGCTGCGAGGCGCGATATGAGATGCATCTCAAAAGAGAGAGAGTGAGAAGGAAACAGCCTCTCCGAGAATATGCTACGGTCTTACTTATTTTTTCCATTCACATTCATTGCTGATTCACGACTGATTCATCCTCTATATGTACATATCGACTGTGCCTAGCCAACAAAAGACGCCTGCTTTTGTTACATTTATATGCATATACATATATGTGTGTGTATGCGAGTGAATGTGTCTCCCTTTTATTCCAAGATCGGGAGTACCTTCGCGGGACGAGACTGGCAAACTCAAAGAGGAAAAGTAAACACAAGTGCAACAACGTGAGGCGCGATGAGGTGAAGAATGCTAATGCTTGAAATGCTCGGGAATGATGCAGGGGAGGATATGAAAAGAGACACTTTTATATTCATTCTCCCTCTCTCTTTCTTTCTCTATCCCTGTGTGTTGGTTCATTCCATTGGATACCCTCCGTGGGTATGCTTTAGCTCTTTCGCCGGAAACCTCATTGTTGAAAAATAATGGTGTCGTTAGTCCACCACCACAGGTATTTATACGCGATAGGAAGAAGCGCGCGTGTTTGTTGTGTTTTCCCCAGATGCGGGCCAATCATGAGTGCTCGAGGCGGAAAGTGCACTCTCTTCCTCCATTATTGGCTCTGGTTCACCCTCGCGTTCTTTATCAAACACCTCTCTCTCTCCCTCTCTCTCTCTTTCTCTCTCCCTCTCTCTCCCT
Organism: Rhimphoctona megacephalus; assembly: GCA_963989365.1. Taxonomy (NCBI): domain Eukaryota; kingdom Metazoa; phylum Arthropoda; class Insecta; order Hymenoptera; family Ichneumonidae; genus Rhimphoctona; species Rhimphoctona megacephalus. Next base: position 3,358 of record CAXDIM010000170.1, on the reverse strand, counting down.
CTCTCTCTTTTCGTTCTCTCGCCAAAGTGCGAAGGAGCCATGTTTCTGTATTATGCAAATATGCCACTCGAATTCTCGTTTTTTTTTTGTACTTAAGGTCCTAAATTTTCGCGCGCTCAGCTGCGCTACAGTTTTTATCTCCTTGCATACTTTAAAAAAGGTAACGTTATGAACTTTGCTCAATTCTTCTCAAAATCCTCTTTTCCAATAGCCTTCCGCCTTTGTTATGATAGAAAATGAGAAAAAGAGAAATGTCTTAGGTCAGGCCGTGGTTCCGAAATTTCGGGACTCAACCCGAAATTCATCCACTCATAACTCAAAAATTCTATTCCGTTTTCAGTATATAATCGTACACGCGCATTTCGAGCTGTAAACTTTTCTGTCTGGTTGTGCATTATCTCGGGTATATACGAAAGACCGCGTGGAATCGTAGGAATACAATGCTCGCCCACCGTGTTATTACCCCAACGGCTTATTTCGCACCGTTACGGTTCCTGCTACTGTTGGTATGCCGCCTTCGACTCTACGTGAAAACCCTCTCTCTCTCTCTCGCTCTCCTCTTTGCCATCTCCTCTCCCTTTTTTCTCTTTTTTTTCTACCTTTTTCCACACCCACTGCAACGAAGATACACGAGAGAAAGAGAGAGGGAGAGGGCACTAGATATGCGCATATATTATCCACTCGACTTTGGCCTCACAACCTTCATTTGCGTATACATCGTCCCCCATATACGCGCGTGTGCAAATTACCAATTTTTACGACTGCGTTGTTCCGTGACTGCACACACGTCAAGATCTACCTGTATTTTAACCAGCTGTATTGGTTATATTCCCTCTTTTATATAGATGTTATCTTTACTCATGCTGCTTAACATTTTTGGCCCTCGAAATAGTGATTAAAAGTCCGTCGAAATGTAAAGCTTTAATCAGTATGGGACGATTTTTCAATTCGATGAATATCACACATATATACGTCTAAAAATAAATGATTAGTTTAGTGCGTGAAACGTACAATTGTATAAATGTCTCTGAAATTTCCAGAAAATAAATTTTATAATTTGTAATCCACTTGTTACATCTTATCTGATAATATGAACGAAAATATTTCAGCATAATCGATTGACCGTTATTCTGAAAAAAAAGAGGGCTGAAAAATCGTTTCCAACACCTCACGTAGTGTTTCCTCGTAAATTTTTTTTTTATTAATGAGAAAAAAATCTGGTGATGACAAGCGATCTTGGTCTCTCTCTCTCTCTCTCTCTCTCTATATTTCTGATTTTTTTATCGGTTATGTCACAGTCAGTCTCGTTAGGGAAGAGCTTCGGAGTCACGTCACAGAATTTTTTTCCCGTAAGCCAAAATTCATTCCTAGACACGAACCATGCCATAGTCTCTTCGTAATATAACGAGAACGAAAGAAAGAGAGAGAATGCGAACCAATGTTCAACCGAGAATTCTCTCGGAATTCTGTCTTCCTCTCTTTTTCTATCTCATTTCATCAGATTTTTTTTTTTTTTCAGTTTTACTTCCCTATTTTTTCCTCGTGTCAATTTTCCTAGCCCCATGGAGATGCATGAAATTGCAGTCATATATATTACTGTAAAGCAAACCTGTATACCACCTTCCGATGGTTGCATCTTCTCTCGGTCTCTCGCTTGCTTCTTTCGCATAGAAATACCGGTGACGTGTTCGAGACTTGGGCGCGTGTCTACCTTGGAGTACCATCACTTTCGTGTCTACCGACAATATAAGATGTCCGAGGAACTCATCTCATTCTCCTGCGATTCTCCCTTTCTTCCTTTTTCTTTAGCTGCACCTCTTTCTCTTTCTCTCTGGATTTCACTCTGTCTCATCAGAAGTCCGTCGCGCGCTAATTAGCTCCGTTACATGGAAACTCGCGCGTCCCAGCACGCCCCCGCACCCCCAATACTGCTCTCCCTGCGAAACGGCACGTCGTTCCTTCTTCTCGTTTCTGCTTTATGGTGTTCGCTCCACGTATACGGTATGTATATACTGTACGGTATGTCCTTTTACGAGCACAGAGGGATGATTTTGCTTCAAGGCTATTTTTCACAACCGTTTACCCGAGCATAACGCTTCAAAAATGGTTCCCGTTTTTTTAATATTTTTCTTTCTCCTTTATGGGTCTGACTTAATTTATTAGAACTGCGGAAAAAAAAACATTGTCCGCATGAAAAAATGTTAGAGGTACAGTTGGAAGTCTGATTTTATTGTTGATGATTTTTTGTACAGAAAAAAATTACGGTTTTTCTTTCTGTTTATCATTTTACCTTTAGCCTGTGAAGAATTTTGGGGAAAATATTCAGAAGAGCCACTTTTCCAAAAAATGATGAAACATTTTTTTTTTCTTTCGCATCAGCTGGAGAACATGCCTACTAATAATAATTAGTCGGGGGAGGTTGAAATTTCCGCATATAACATTGTTTTTTTAACAAAAAAAATATAAAATTCGGTTGTCACGTTTTTTCCATCATATTTAACTCAGACATCCCGCCCAAAAAAACTTCAAACAAACAAACAAACAAACAATTTTATTGATTTTTTACAAAATTTTATTGTTTTTTTTACAAAAGCGTATTAATTTTTTACAAAATCACGATATTACAGCAGAGCAAATAGTGTTCAGAGTGTGGCAAATTGGCAACTTTGTCGAAACATAAAAAATTTTGGAGATGCCAAAAGAAAGAGCTGTAAAAGATGAGATACCAAGAGAGATAAAAAACAAAAAACATAAAAAAATATCGAAATATAAAAATATAAAGTTTATTTTGAAAATGAATACACAGCACACGCTGTGAATTTGTTTTGAAAACAAATCTGTAGAATTGTCAATACATATATTTTGAAATTCAGCGCGTATCTGTGAATTTGTTTAGACATAAATATTGAAATGAAAATTGTGTATATATACGTATATTCATGTTATAACGATGCCTATAATGCCTGAAAACTGGAAAAATGCTAAAATTGAATAATTGGTTTTTTGCTAAAAAAAAAAAGTTCTATGAAAAAATTTCAAGCTCCTCCGACGGATTATCATTATTAGGCATGCCTATTAACTAATAGAAAAAAAAAAAAAATTCTATCACCATTTTTCGGAAAAGTTGCTCTTCTGAATATTACCGAATTTTGTTTGTGTACGATAGCAGCTACACTTTCTCTTGCACTTTTTTTTAAACTGTCTGATAGCTTACAAAAAAGTCAGGTCTCAAAAACAATTTTTCGCACAAAGAAACAAGACTCGCTGCTCAAAATACGACTCATTTAACCTGGCAAAAGCGATGTATATCAATGAAAAAAAAACTTTTACTTCTGTCCCGGCACGTACTTCGTGAACT
>CAXDIM010000169.1:0-22505 GCA_963989365.1 Rhimphoctona megacephalus | reverse complement strand
CCCCCCTCCCCCCCCTCCCACCCCTCCCTCCCTCCCCCTCTCCCTCTCCCTCTCCCTCCCTCCCTCTCCCTCTCCCTCCCCCTCTCTCCCACCCCCCCCCCCCTCTCTCTCTCTCTCTCTCTCTCTCTCTCTCTCTCTCTCTCTCTCTCTCTCTCTCTCTCTCTCTCTCTCTCTCATCGAAAACTGATACGAAATTGCGTTTCCTCTGCCAAATTTGAGTGAATCGGTGATTTTTCTTCGTAATTTCAGTTTTCACCACAAAACAGTATAAAAACGTGAAGAAATCATTTTTTATTGATGAAATACGATTAGCCGTTTATAGAAACGATTTTCAACGAAATTTCACGTTTTTCATCGAAAACTGATATGAAATTGCGTTTTTCTGTGGTAAATTTAAGTGAAACGTTGTTTTTTCTTCGTAGTTTCAGTTTTCACTACAAAACAGTATATATAATAACAGTATATCCAAAATAAGATTTGGCGTTCATAGAAATAATTTTCACCGAAAATTCACGATTTTCATCGAAAACTGATACGAAATTGCGTTCTTCTTTGGTTAATTCGAGTGAAACGGTGATTTTTCTGTGTAGTTTCAGTTTTCACCACCCAACCAGCATAAAAAACGGGCAGAAATCATTGTCTATTGACGAAATAGGATTTGGCGTTCACAGAAACGATTTTCACCGAAAACTATTAAGAAATTGCGTTTCCCATGCCAAATTTGAGTGAAACGGTGATTTTTCTTCGTAATTTTAGTATTCACTTCCAAACATCATAAAAACGTGAAAAAATCATTTTTCATTGACGAAATACGATTAGCCGTTTATAGAAACGATTTTCACCGAAAATTCACGTTTTGCTTCGAAAACTGATACGAAATTCCGTTTTCTATGGTAAATTCGAGTGAAACGGTGATGTTTCAGTGTAATATCAGTTTTCACCACCAACCAGCATAAAATCGGGAAGAAATCATTGTCTATTGGCGAAATAAGATTTGCCGTTCACAGAAACGATTTTCACCGAAAACTAATAAGAAATTGCGTTTCCCCCGCCAAATTTGAGTGAAACGGTGATTATTCTTCGTAATTTTAGTATTTACTTCCAAACAGCATAAAAACGTGAAGAAATCATTTTTTATTGCCGAAATAAGATTTAGCGTTCATGGAAACGATTTTCACCGAAAATTCACGTGATTCATCGAAAACTGATACGAAATTGCGTTTTCTCTGGTAAATTTGAGTGAATGGGTGATTTTTCTGCGTAATTTCAGTTTTCACCACAAAACAGTATAAAAACGTGAAGAAATCCTTTTATATTGACGAAATAAGATTTGGCGTTCATGGAAATGATTTTCACCGAAAATTCACGTCTTGCATCGAACACTCATACGAAATTGCGTTTTCTGTGGTAAATTTAAGTGAAACGGTGATTTTTCTTCGTAATTTTAGTATTCACTGCCAAACAGCATAAAAACGTGAAGAAATCATTTTTTATTGACGAAATAAGATTTGGCGTTCATGGAAACGATTTTCACCGAAAATTCACGTTTTGCATCGAAAACTGATACGAAATTGCGTTTTCTCTGGTGAAATTAAGTAAAACGGTGATTTGTCTGTGTAATTTCAGTTTACACCACAAAACAGTATAAAAAGGTGAATAAATCATTTTTTATTGAAGAAATAATATTAGCCGTTTATAGAAACGATTTTCAACGAAATTTCACGTTTTTCATCGAAAACTGATATGAAATTGCGTTTTCTGTGGTAAATTTAAGTGAAACGTTGTTTTTTCTTCGTAGTTTCAGTTTTCACTACAAAACAGTATATATAATAACAGTATATCCAAAATAAGATTTGGCGTTCATAGAAATGATTTTCACCGAAAATTCACGATTTTCATCGAAAACTGATACGAAATTGCGTTTTCTTTGGTTAATTCGAGTGAAACGGTGATTTTTCTGTGTAATTTCAGTTTTCACCACCAACCAGCATAAAAACGGGCAGAAATCATTGTCTATTGACGAAATAGGATTTGGCGTTCACAGAAACGATTTTCACCGAAAACTATTAAGAAATTGCGTTTCCCATGCCAAATTTGAGTGAAACGGTGATTTTTCTTCGTAATTTTAGTATTCACTTCCAAACATCATAAAAACGTGAAAAAATCATTTTTCATTGACGAAATACGATTAGCCGTTTATAGAAACGATTTTCACCGAAAATTCACGTTTTGCTTCGAAAACTGATACGAAATTCCGTTTTCTATGGTAAATTCGAGTGAAACGGTGATGTTTATGTGTAATATCAGTTTTCACCACCAACCAACATAAAATCGGGAAGAAATCATTGTCTATTGGCGAAATAAGATTTGCCGTTCACAGAAACGATTTTCACCGAAAACTAATAAGAAATTGCGTTTCCCCTGCCAAATTTGAGTGAAACGGTGATTATTCTTCGTAATTTTAGTATTTACTTCCAAACAGCATAAAAACGTGAAGAAATCATTTTTTATTGCCGAAATAAGATTTAGCGTTCATGGAAACGATTTTCACCGAAAATTCACGTGATTCATCGAAAACTGATACGAAATTGCGTTTTCTCTGGTAAATTTGAGTGAATGGGTGATTTTTCTGCGTAATTTCAGTTTTCACCACAAAACAGTATAAAAACGTGAAGAAATCCTTTTATATTGACGAAATAAGATTTGGCGTTCATGGAAATGATTTTCACCGAAAATTCACGTCTTGCATCGAACACTCATACGAAATTGCGTTTTCTGTGGTAAATTTAAGTGAAACGGTGATTTTTCTTCGTAATTTTAGTATTCACTGCCAAACAGCATAAAAACGTGAAGAAATCATTTTTTATTGACGAAATAAGATTTGGCGTTCATGGAAACTATTTTCACCGAAAATTCACGTTTTGCATCGAAAACTGATACGAAATTGCGTTTTCTCTGGTGAAATTAAGTAAAACGGTGATTTGTCTGTGTAATTTCAGTTTACACCACAAAACAGTATAAAAACGTGAATAAATCATTTTTTATTGAAGAAATACGATTAGCCGTTTATAAAAACGATTTTCACCGAAAAGTCTCGCTTATCATCGAAAACTGATACGAAATTTCGTTTCCTCTGCCAAATTTGAGTGAAACGGTGATTTTTCTTCGTAATTTTAGTATTCACTGCCAAACAGCATAAAAACGTGAAGACGTCATTTTTTATTGACGAAACAAGATTTGGCGTTCATAGAAATGATTTTCACCGAAAAGTCACGTCTTGCATCGAAAACTGATACGAAATTGCGTTTTCTTTGGTAAATTCGAGTAAAACGGTGTTTTTTCTGTGTAATTTCAGTTTTCACCACCAACCTCTCTCTCTCTCTCTCTCTCTCTCTCTCTCTCTCTCTCTCTCTCTCTCTCTCTCTCTCTCTCATCGAAAACTGATACGAAATTGCGTTTCCTCTGCCAAATTTGAGTGAATCGGTGATTTTTCTTCGTAATTTCAGTTTTCACCACAAAACAGTATAAAAACGTGAAGAAATCATTTTTTATTGATGAAATACGATTAGCCGTTTATAGAAACGATTTTCAACGAAATTTCACGTTTTTCATCGAAAACTGATATGAAATTGCGTTTTCTGTGGTAAATTTAAGTGAAACGTTGTTTTTTCTTCGTAGTTTCAGTTTTCACTACAAAACAGTATATATAATAACAGTATATCCAAAATAAGATTTGGCGTTCATAGAAATAATTTTCACCGAAAATTCACGATTTTCATCGAAAACTGATACGAAATTGCGTTTTCTTTGGTTAATTCGAGTGAAACGGTGATTTTTCTGTGTAGTTTCAGTTTTCACCACCAACCAGCATAAAAACGGGCAGAAATCATTGTCTATTGACGAAATAGGATTTGGCGTTCACAGAAACGATTTTCACCGAAAACTATTAAGAAATTGCGTTTCCCATGCCAAATTTGAGTGAAACGGTGATTTTTCTTCGTAATTTTAGTATTCACTTCCAAACATCATAAAAACGTGAAAAAATCATTTTTCATTGACGAAATACGATTAGCCGTTTATAGAAACGATTTTCACCGAAAATTCACGTTTTGCTTCGAAAACTGATACGAAATTCCGATTTCTATGGTAAATTCGAGTGAAACGGTGATGTTTCAGTGTAATATCAGTTTTCACCACCAACCAGCATAAAATCGGGAAGAAATCATTGTCTATTGGCGAAATAAGATTTGCCGTTCACAGAAACGATTTTCACCGAAAACTAATAAGAAATTGCGTTTCCCCCGCCAAATTTGAGTGAAACGGTGATTATTCTTCGTAATTTTAGTATTTACTTCCAAACAGCATAAAAACGTGAAGAAATCATTTTTTATTGCCGAAATAAGATTTAGCGTTCATGGAAACGATTTTCACCGAAAATTCACGTGATTCATCGAAAACTGATACGAAATTGCGTTTTCTCTGGTAAATTTGAGTGAATGGGTGATTTTTCTGCGTAATTTCAGTTTTCACCACAAAACAGTATAAAAACGTGAAGAAATCCTTTTATATTGACGAAATAAGATTTGGCGTTCATGGAAATGATTTTCACCGAAAATTCACGTCTTGCATCGAACACTCATACGAAATTGCGTTTTCTGTGGTAAATTTAAGTGAAACGGTGATTTTTCTTCGTAATTTTAGTATTCACTGCCAAACAGCATAAAAACGTGAAGAAATCATTTTTTATTGACGAAATAAGATTTGGCGTTCATGGAAACGATTTTCACCGAAAATTCACGTTTTGCATCGAAAACTGATACGAAATTGCGTTTTCTCTGGTGAAATTAAGTAAAACGGTGATTTGTCTGTGTAATTTCAGTTTACACCACAAAACAGTATAAAAAGGTGAATAAATCATTTTTTATTGAAGAAATAATATTAGCCGTTTATAGAAACGATTTTCAACGAAATTTCACGTTTTTCATCGAAAACTGATATGAAATTGCGTTTTCTGTGGTAAATTTAAGTGAAACGTTGTTTTTTCTTCGTAGTTTCAGTTTTCACTACAAAACAGTATATATAATAACAGTATATCCAAAATAAGATTTGGCGTTCATAGAAATGATTTTCACCGAAAATTCACGATTTTCATCGAAAACTGATACGAAATTGCGTTTTCTTTGGTTAATTCGAGTGAAACGGTGATTTTTCTGTGTAATTTCAGTTTTCACCACCAACCAGCATAAAAACGGGCAGAAATCATTGTCTATTGACGAAATAGGATTTGGCGTTCACAGAAACGATTTTCACCGAAAACTATTAAGAAATTGCGTTTCCCATGCCAAATTTGAGTGAAACGGTGATTTTTCTTCGTAATTTTAGTATTCACTTCCAAACATCATAAAAACGTGAAAAAATCATTTTTCATTGACGAAATACGATTAGCCGTTTATAGAAACGATTTTCACCGAAAATTCACGTTTTGCTTCGAAAACTGATACGAAATTCCGTTTTCTATGGTAAATTCGAGTGAAACGGTGATGTTTATGTGTAATATCAGTTTTCACCACCAACCAACATAAAATCGGGAAGAAATCATTGTCTATTGGCGAAATAAGATTTGCCGTTCACAGAAACGATTTTCACCGAAAACTAATAAGAAATTGCGTTTCCCCTGCCAAATTTGAGTGAAACGGTGATTATTCTTCGTAATTTTAGTATTTACTTCCAAACAGCATAAAAACGTGAAGAAATCATTTTTTATTGCCGAAATAAGATTTAGCGTTCATGGAAACGATTTTCACCGAAAATTCACGTGATTCATCGAAAACTGATACGAAATTGCGTTTTCTCTGGTAAATTTGAGTGAATGGGTGATTTTTCTGCGTAATTTCAGTTTTCACCACAAAACAGTATAAAAACGTGAAGAAATCCTTTTATATTGACGAAATAAGATTTGGCGTTCATGGAAATGATTTTCACCGAAAATTCACGTCTTGCATCGAACACTCATACGAAATTGCGTTTTCTGTGGTAAATTTAAGTGAAACGGTGATTTTTCTTCGTAATTTTAGTATTCACTGCCAAACAGCATAAAAACGTGAAGAAATCATTTTTTATTGACGAAATAAGATTTGGCGTTCATGGAAACTATTTTCACCGAAAATTCACGTTTTGCATCGAAAACTGATACGAAATTGCGTTTTCTCTGGTGAAATTAAGTAAAACGGTGATTTGTCTGTGTAATTTCAGTTTACACCACAAAACAGTATAAAAACGTGAATAAATCATTTTTTATTGAAGAAATACGATTAGCCGTTTATAAAAACGATTTTCACCGAAAAGTCTCGCTTATCATCGAAAACTGATACGAAATTTCGTTTCCTCTGCCAAATTTGAGTGAAACGGTGATTTTTCTTCGTAATTTTAGTATTCACTGCCAAACAGCATAAAAACGTGAAGACGTCATTTTTTATTGACGAAACAAGATTTGGCGTTCATAGAAATGATTTTCACCGAAAAGTCACGTTTTGCATCGAAAACTGATACGAAATTGCGTTTTCTTTGGTAAATTCGAGTAAAACGGTGATTTTTCTGTGTAATTTCAGTTTTCACCACCAACCTCTCTCTCTCTCTCTCTCTCTCTCTCTCTCTCTCTCTCTCTCTCTCTCATCGAAAACTGATACGAAATTGCGTTTCCTCTGCCAAATTTGAGTGAATCGGTGATTTTTCTTCGTAATTTCAGTTTTCACCACAAAACAGTATAAAAACGTGAAGAAATCATTTTTTATTGATGAAATACGATTAGCCGTTTATAGAAACGATTTTCAACGAAATTTCACGTTTTTCATCGAAAACTGATATCAAATTGCGTTTTCTGTGGTAAATTTAAGTGAAACGTTGTTTTTTCTTCGTAGTTTCAGTTTTCACTACAAAACAGTATATATAATAACAGTATATCCAAAATAAGATTTGGCGTTCATAGAAATAATTTTCACCGAAAATTCACGATTTTCATCGAAAACTGATACGAAATTGCGTTTTCTTTTGTTAATTCGAGTGAAACGGTGATTTTTCTGTGTAATTTCAGTTTTCGCCACCAACCAGCATAAAAACGGGCAGAAATCATTGTCTATTGACGAAATAGGATTTGGCGTTCACAGAAACGATTTTCACCGAAAACTATTAAGAAATTGCGTTTCCCATGCCAAATTTGAGTGAAACGGTGATTTTTCTTCGTAATTTTAGTATTCACTTCCAAACATCATAAAAACGTGAAAAAATCATTTTTCATTGACGAAATACGATTAGCCGTTTATAGAAACGATTTTCACCGAAAATTCACGTTTTGCTTCGAAAACTGATACGAAATTCCGTTTTCTTTGGTAAATTCGAGTGAAACGGTGATGTTTCTGTGTAATATCAGTTTTCACCACCAACCAGCATAAAATCGGGAAGAAATCATTGTCTATTGGCGAAATAAGATTTGCCGTTCACAGAAACGATTTTCACCGAAAACTAATAAGAAATTGCGTTTCCCCTGCCAAATTTGAGTGAAACGGTGATTATTCTTCGTAATTTTAGTATTCCCTTCCAAACAGCATAAAAACGTGAATAAATCATTTTTTATTGCCGAAATAAGATTTAGCGTTCATGGAAACGATTTTCACCGAAAATTCACGTGATTCATCGAAAACTGATACGAAATTGCGTTTTCTCTGGTAAATTTGAGTGAATGGGTGATTTTTCTGCGTAATTTCAGTTTTCACCACAAAACAGTATAAAAACGTGAAGAAATCCTTTTATATTGACGAAATAAGATTTGGCGTTCATGGAAATGATTTTCACCGAAAATTCACGTCTTGCATCGAACACTCATACGAAATTGCGTTTTCTGTGGTAAATTTAAGTGAAACGGTGATTTTTCTTCGTAATTTTAGTATTCACTGCCAAACAGCATAAAAACGTGAAGAAATCATTTTTTATTGACGAAATAAGATTTGGCGTTCATGGAAACTATTTTCACCGAAAATTCACGTTTTGCATCGAAAACTGATACGAAATTGCGTTTTCTCTGGTGAAATTAAGTAAAACGGTGATTTGTCTGTGTAATTTCAGTTTACACCACAAAACAGTATAAAAACGTGAATAAATCATTTTTTATTGAAGAAATACGATTAGCCGTTTATAAAAACGATTTTCACCGAAAAGTCTCGCTTATCATCGAAAACTGATACGAAATTTCGTTTCCTCTGCCAAATTTGAGTGAAACGGTGATTTTTCTTCGTAATTTTAGTATTCACTGCCAAACAGCATAAAAACGTGAAGACGTCATTTTTTATTGACGAAACAAGATTTGGCGTTCATAGAAATGATTTTCACCGAAAAGTCACGTTTTGCATCGAAAACTGATACGAAATTGCGTTTTCTTTGGTAAATTCGAGTAAAACGGTGATTTTTCTGTGTAATTTCAGTTTTCACCACCAACCTCTCTCTCTCTCTCTCTCTCTCTCTCTCTCTCTCTCTCTCTCATCGAAAACTGATACGAAATTGCGTTTCCTCTGCCAAATTTGAGTGAATCGGTGATTTTTCTTCGTAATTTCAGTTTTCACCACAAAACAGTATAAAAACGTGAAGAAATCATTTTTTATTGATGAAATACGATTAGCCGTTTATAGAAACGATTTTCAACGAAATTTCACGTTTTTCATCGAAAACTGATATCAAATTGCGTTTTCTGTGGTAAATTTAAGTGAAACGTTGTTTTTTCTTCGTAGTTTCAGTTTTCACTACAAAACAGTATATATAATAACAGTATATCCAAAATAAGATTTGGCGTTCATAGAAATAATTTTCACCGAAAATTCACGATTTTCATCGAAAACTGATACGAAATTGCGTTTTCTTTTGTTAATTCGAGTGAAACGGTGATTTTTCTGTGTAATTTCAGTTTTCGCCACCAACCAGCATAAAAACGGGCAGAAATCATTGTCTATTGACGAAATAGGATTTGGCGTTCACAGAAACGATTTTCACCGAAAACTATTAAGAAATTGCGTTTCCCATGCCAAATTTGAGTGAAACGGTGATTTTTCTTCGTAATTTTAGTATTCACTTCCAAACATCATAAAAACGTGAAAAAATCATTTTTCATTGACGAAATACGATTAGCCGTTTATAGAAACGATTTTCACCGAAAATTCACGTTTTGCTTCGAAAACTGATACGAAATTCCGTTTTCTTTGGTAAATTCGAGTGAAACGGTGATGTTTCTGTGTAATATCAGTTTTCACCACCAACCAGCATAAAATCGGGAAGAAATCATTGTCTATTGGCGAAATAAGATTTGCCGTTCACAGAAACGATTTTCACCGAAAACTAATAAGAAATTGCGTTTCCCCTGCCAAATTTGAGTGAAACGGTGATTATTCTTCGTAATTTTAGTATTCCCTTCCAAACAGCATAAAAACGTGAATAAATCATTTTTTATTGCCGAAATAAGATTTAGCGTTCATGGAAACGATTTTCACCGAAAATTCACGTGATTCATCGAAAACTGATACGAAATTGCGTTTTCTCTGGTAAATTTGAGTGAATGGGTGATTTTTCTGCGTAATTTCAGTTTTCACCACAAAACAGTATAAAAACGTGAAGAAATCCTTTTATATTAACGAAATAAGATTTGGCGTTCATGGAAATGATTTTCACCGAAAATTCACGTCTTGCATCGAACACTCATACGAAATTGCGTTTTCTGTGGTAAATTTAAGTGAAACGGTGATTTTTCTTCGTAATTTTAGTATTCACTGCCAAACAGCATAAAAACGTGAAGAAATCATTTTTTATTGACGAAATAAGATTTGGCGTTCATGGAAACTATTTTCACCGAAAATTCACGTTTTGCATCGAAAACTGATACGAAATTGCGTTTTCAATGGTGAAATTAAGTAAAACGGTGATTTGTCTGTGTAATTTCAGTTTACACCACAAAACAGTATAAAAACGTGAATAAATCATTTTTTATTGAAGAAATACGATTAGCCGTTTATAAAAACGATTTTCACCGAAAAGTCTCGCTTATCATCGAAAACTGATACGAAATTTCGTTTCCTCTGCCAAATTTGAGTGAAACGGTGATTTTTCTTCGTAATTTTAGTATTCACTGCCAAACAGCATAAAAACGTGAAGACGTCTTTTTTAATGACGAAACAAGATTTGGCGTTCATAGAAATGATTTTCACCGAAAAGTCACGTTTTGCATCGAAAACTGATACGAAATTGCGTTTTCTTTGGTAAATTCGAGTAAAACGGTGATTTTTCTGTGTAATTTCAGTTTTCACCACCAACCTCTCTCTCTCTCTCTCTCTCTCTCTCTCTCTCTCTCTCTCTCATCGAAAACTGATACGAAATTGCGTTTCCTCTGCCAAATTTGAGTGAATCGGTGATTTTTCTTCGTAATTTCAGTTTTCACCACAAAACAGTATAAAAACGTGAAGAAATCATTTTTTATTGATGAAATACGATTAGCCGTTTATAGAAACGATTTTCAACGAAATTTCACGTTTTTCATCGAAAACTGATATCAAATTGCGTTTTCTGTGGTAAATTTAAGTGAAACGTTGTTTTTTCTTCGTAGTTTCAGTTTTCACTACAAAACAGTATATATAATAACAGTATATCCAAAATAAGATTTGGCGTTCATAGAAATAATTTTCACCGAAAATTCACGATTTTCATCGAAAACTGATACGAAATTGCGTTTTCTTTTGTTAATTCGAGTGAAACGGTGATTTTTCTGTGTAATTTCAGTTTTCGCCACCAACCAGCATAAAAACGGGCAGAAATCATTGTCTATTGACGAAATAGGATTTGGCGTTCACAGAAACGATTTTCACCGAAAACTATTAAGAAATTGCGTTTCCCATGCCAAATTTGAGTGAAACGGTGATTTTTCTTCGTAATTTTAGTATTCACTTCCAAACATCATAAAAACGTGAAAAAATCATTTTTCATTGACGAAATACGATTAGCCGTTTATAGAAACGATTTTCACCGAAAATTCACGTTTTGCTTCGAAAACTGATACGAAATTCCGTTTTCTTTGGTAAATTCGAGTGAAACGGTGATGTTTCTGTGTAATATCAGTTTTCACCACCAACCAGCATAAAATCGGGAAGAAATCATTGTCTATTGGCGAAATAAGATTTGCCGTTCACAGAAACGATTTTCACCGAAAACTAATAAGAAATTGCGTTTCCCCTGCCAAATTTGAGTGAAACGGTGATTATTCTTCGTAATTTTAGTATTCCCTTCCAAACAGCATAAAAACGTGAATAAATCATTTTTTATTGCCGAAATAAGATTTAGCGTTCATGGAAACGATTTTCACCGAAAATTCACGTGATTCATCGAAAACTGATACGAAATTGCGTTTTCTCTGGTAAATTTGAGTGAATGGGTGATTTTTCTGCGTAATTTCAGTTTTCACCACAAAACAGTATAAAAACGTGAAGAAATCCTTTTATATTGACGAAATAAGATTTGGCGTTCATGGAAATGATTTTCACCGAAAATTCACGTCTTGCATCGAACACTCATACGAAATTGCGTTTTCTGTGGTAAATTTAAGTGAAACGGTGATTTTTCTTCGTAATTTTAGTATTCACTGCCAAACAGCATAAAAACGTGAAGAAATCATTTTTTATTGACGACATAAGATTTGGCGTTCATGGAAACTATTTTCACCGAAAATTCACGTTTTGCATCGAAAACTGATACGAAATTGCGTTTTCTCTGGTGAAATTAAGTAAAACGGTGATTTGTCTGTGTAATTTCAGTTTACACCACAAAACAGTATAAAAACGTGAATAAATCATTTTTTATTGAAGAAATACGATTAGCCGTTTATAAAAACGATTTTCACCGAAAAGTCTCGCTTATCATCGAAAACTGATACGAAATTTCGTTTCCTCTGCCAAATTTGAGTGAAACGGTGATTTTTCTTCGTAATTTTAGTATTCACTGCCAAACAGCATAAAAACGTGAAGACGTCATTTTTTATTGACGAAACAAGATTTGGCGTTCATAGAAATGATTTTCACCGAAAAGTCACGTTTTGCATCGAAAACTGATACGAAATTGCGTTTTCTTTGGTAAATTCGAGTAAAACGGTGATTTTTCTGTGTAATTTCAGTTTTCACCACCAACCTCTCTCTCTCTCTCTCTCTCTCTCTCTCTCTCTCTCTCTCTCTCTCTCATCGAAAACTGATACGAAATTGCGTTTCCTCTGCCAAATTTGAGTGAATCGGTGATTTTTCTTCGTAATTTCAGTTTTCACCACAAAACAGTATAAAAACGTGAAGAAATCATTTTTTATTGATGAAATACGATTAGCCGTTTATAGAAACGATTTTCAACGAAATTTCACGTTTTTCATCGAAAACTGATATCAAATTGCGTTTTCTGTGGTAAATTTAAGTGAAACGTTGTTTTTTCTTCGTAGTTTCAGTTTTCACTACAAAACAGTATATATAATAACAGTATATCCAAAATAAGATTTGGCGTTCATAGAAATAATTTTCACCGAAAATTCACGATTTTCATCGAAAACTGATATGAAATTGCGTTTTCTTTTGTTAATTCGAGTGAAACGGTGATTTTTCTGTGTAATTTCAGTTTTCGCCACCAACCAGCATAAAAACGGGCAGAAATCATTGTCTATTGACGAAATAGGATTTGGCGTTCACAGAAACGATTTTCACCGAAAACTATTAAGAAATTGCGTTTCCCATGCCAAATTTGAGTGAAACGGTGATTTTTCTTCGTAATTTTAGTATTCACTTCCAAACATCATAAAAACGTGAAAAAATCATTTTTCATTGACGAAATACGATTAGCCGTTTATAGAAACGATTTTCACCGAAAATTCACGTTTTGCTTCGAAAACTGATACGAAATTCCGTTTTCTTTGGTAAATTCGAGTGAAACGGTGATGTTTCTGTGTAATATCAGTTTTCACCACCAACCAGCATAAAATCGGGAAGAAATCATTGTCTATTGGCGAAATAAGATTTGCCGTTCACAGAAACGATTTTCACCGAAAACTAATAAGAAATTGCGTTTCCCCTGCCAAATTTGAGTGAAACGGTGATTATTCTTCGTAATTTTAGTATTCCCTTCCAAACAGCATAAAAACGTGAATAAATCATTTTTTATTGCCGAAATAAGATTTAGCGTTCATGGAAACGATTTTCACCGAAAATTCACGTGTTTCATCGAAAACTGATACGAAATTGCGTTTTCTCTGGTAAATTCGAGTGAATGGGTGATTTTTCTTCGTAATTTCAGTTTTCACCACAAAACAGTATAAAAACGTGAAGAAATCCTTTTATATTGACGAAATAAGATTTGGCGTTCATGGAAATGATTTTCACCGAAAATTCACGTCTTGCATCGAACACTGATACGAAATTGCGTTTTCTGTGGTAAATTTAAGTGAAACGGTGATTTTTCTTCGTAATTTTAGTATTCACTGCCAAACAGCATAAAAACGTGAAGAAATCATTTTTTATTGACGAAATAAGATTTGGCGTTCATGGAAACGATTTTCACCGAAAATTCACGTTTTGCATCGAAAACTGATACGAAATTGCGTTTTCTCTGGTGAAATTAAGTAAAACGGTGATTTGTCTGTGTAATTTCAGTTTACACCACAAAACAGTATAAAAACGTGAATAAATCATTTTTTATTGAAGAAATACGATTAGCCGTTTATAAAAACGATTTTCACCGAAAAGTCTCGCTTATCATCGAAAACTGATACGAAATTGCGTTTCCTCTGCCAAATTTGAGTGAATCGGTGATTTTTCTTCGTAATTTCAGTTTTCACCACAAAACAGTATAAAAACGTGAAGAAATCATTTTTTATTGATGAAATACGGTTAGCCGTTTATAGAAACGATTTTCAACGCAATTTCACGTTTTTCATCGAAAACTGATATGAAATTGCGTTTTCTGTGGTAAATTTAAGTGAAACGTTGTTTTTTCTTCGTAGTTTCAGTTTTCACTACAAAACAGTATATATAATAACAGTATATCCAAAATAAGGTTTGGCGTTCATAGAAATAATTTTCACCGAAAATTCACGATTTTCATCGAAAACTGATACGAAATTGCGTTTTCTTTTGTTAATTCGAGTGAAACGGTGATTTTTCTGTGTAATTTCAGTTTTCACCACCAACCAGCATTAAAACGGGCAGAAATCATTGTCTATTGACGAAATAGGATTTGGCGTTCACAGAAACGATTTTCACCGAAAACTATTAAGAAATTGCGTTTCCCATGCCAAATTTGAGTGAAACGGTGATTTTTCTTCGTAATTTTAGTATTCACTTCCAAACATCATAAAAACGTGAAAAAATCATTTTTCATTGACGAAATACGATTAGCCGTTTATAGAAACGATTTTCACCGAAAATTCACGTTTTGCTTCGAAAACTGATACGAAATTCCGTTTTCTATGGTAAATTCGAGTGAAACGGTGATGTTTCTGTGTAATATCAGTTTTCACCACCAACCAGCATAAAATCGGGAAGAAATCATTGTCTATTGGCGAAATAAGATTTGCCGTTCACAAAAACGATTTTCACCGAAAACTAATAAGAAATTGCGTTTCCCCCGCCAAATTTGAGTGAAACGGTGATTATTCTTCGTAATTTTAGTATTTACTTCCAAACAGCATAAAAACGTGAAGAAATCATTTTTTATTGCCGAAATAAGATTTAGCGTTCATGGAAACGATTTTCACCGAAAATTCACGTGATTCATCGAAAACTGATACGAAATTGCGTTTTCTCTGGTAAATTTGAGTGAATGGGTGATTTTTCTGCGTAATTTCAGTTTTCACCACAAAACAGTATAAAAACGTGAAGAAATCCTTTTATATTGACGAAATAAGATTTGGCGTTCATGGAAATGATTTTCACCGAAAATTCACGTCTTGCATCGAACACTCATACGAAATTGCGTTTTCTGTGGTAAATTTAAGTGAAACGGTGATTTTTCTTCGTAATTTTAGTATTCACTGCCAAACAGCATAAAAACGTGAAGAAATCATTTTTTATTGACGAAATAAGATTTGGCGTTCATGGAAACGATTTTCACCGAAAATTCACGTTTTGCATCGAAAACTGATACGAAATTGCGTTTTCTCTGGTGAAATTAAGTAAACCGGTGATTTGTCTGTGTAATTTCAGTTTACACAACAAAACAGTATAAAAACGTGAATAAATCATTTTTTATTGAAGAAATACGATTAGCCGTTTATAAAAACGATTTTCACCGAAAAGTCTCGCTTATCATCGAAAACTGATACGAAATTTCGTTTCCTCTGCCCAATTTGAGTGAAACGGTGATTTTTCTTCGTAATTTTAGTATTCACTGCCAAACAGCATAAAAACGTGAAGACGTCATTTTTTATTGACGAAACAAGATTTGGCGTTCATAGAAACGATTTTCACCGAAAAGTCACGTTTTGCATCGAAAACTGATACGAAATTGCGTTTTCTTTGGTAAATTCGAGTAAAACGGTGATTTTTCTGTGTAATTTCAGTTTTCACCAAAAACCTCTCTCTCTCTCTCTCTCTCTCTCTCTCTCTCTCTCTCTCTCTCTCCCTCTCCCTCTCCCTCTCCCTCTCACTCACCCTCTCCCGCTCCCGCTCCCTCTCCCTCTCCCTCTCCCTCTCCCTCTCCCTCTCCCTCTCCCTCTCCCTCTCCCTCTCCCTTTCCCTCTCCCTCTCCCTCTCCCTCTCCTTCCCTCCCTCTCCCTCCCTCCCTCTCCTTCTACTTCCCCCCCACCCCCCTCTCTCTCTCTCCCTCTCTCTCTCTCTCTCCCTCCCTCCCTCCCTCCCTCCCTCCGTCCCTCTCCTTCTCCCTCTCCCTCTCCCTCCCTCCCTCTCCCTCTCCCCCCCTCCCCCCCCCCTCTCTCTCCCTCTCCCCCCCCTCCCCCCCCCTCTCTCTCTCTCTCTCTCTCTCTCTCTCTCTCTCTCTCTCTCTCTCTCTCTCTCTCTCTCTCTCTCTCTCTCTCTCTCTCTCTCTCATCGAAAACTGATACGAAATTGCGTTTCCTCTGCCAAATTTGAGTGAATCGGTGATTTTTCTTCGTAATTTCAATTTTCACCACAAAACAGTATAAAAACGTGAAGAAATCATTTTTTATTGATGAAATACGATTAGCCGTTTATAGAAACGATTTTCAACGAAATTTCACGTTTTTCATCGAAAACTGATATGAAATTGCGTTTTCTGTGGTAAATTTAAGTGAAACGTTGTTTTTTCTTCGTAGTTTCAGTTTTCACTACAAAACAGTATATATAATAACAGTATATCCAAAATAAGATTTGGCGTTCATAGAAATAATTTTCACCGAAAATTCACGATTTTCATCGAAAACTGATACGAAATTGCGTTTTCTTTGGTTAATTCGAGTGAAACGGTGATTTTTCTGTGTAGTTTCAGTTTTCACCACCAACCAGCATAAAAACGGGCAGAAATCATTGTCTATTGACGAAATAGGATTTGGCGTTCACAGAAACGATTTTCACCGAAAACTATTAAGAAATTGCGTTTCCCATGCCAAATTTGAGTGAAACGGTGATTTTTCTTCGTAATTTTAGTATTCACTTCCAAACATCATAAAAACGTGAAAAAATCATTTTTCATTGACGAAATACGATTAGCCGTTTATAGAAACGATTTTCACCGAAAATTCACGTTTTGCTTCGAAAACTGATACGAAATTCCGTTTTCTATGGTAAATTCGAGTGAAACGGTGATGTTTCTGTGTAATATCAGTTTTCACCACCAACCAGCATAAAATCGGGAAGAAATCATTGTCTATTGGCGAAATAAGATTTGCCGTTCACAGAAACGATTTTCACCGAAAACTAATAAGAAATTGCGTTTCCCCCGCCAAATTTGAGTGAAACGGTGATTATTCTTCGTAATTTTAGTATTTACTTCCAAACAGCATAAAAACGTGAAGAAATCATTTTTTATTGCCGAAATAAGATTTAGCGTTCATGGAAACGATTTTCACCGAAAATTCACGTGATTCATCGAAAACTGATACGAAATTGCGTTTTCTCTGGTAAATTTGAGTGAATGGGTGATTTTTCTGCGTAATTTCAGTTTTCACCACAAAACAGTATAAAAACGTGAAGAAATCCTTTTATATTGACGAAATAAGATTTGGCGTTCATGGAAATGATTTTCACCGAAAATTCACGTCTTGCATCGAACACTCATACGAAATTGCGTTTTCTGTGGTAAATTTAAGTGAAACGGTGATTTTTCTTCGTAATTTTAGTATTCACTGCCAAACAGCATAAAAACGTGAAGAAATCATTTTTTATTGACGAAATAAGATTTGGCGTTCATGGAAACGATTTTCACCGAAAATTCACGTTTTGCATCGAAAACTGATACGAAATTGCGTTTTCTCTGGTGAAATTAAGTAAAACGGTGATTTGTCTGTGTAATTTCAGTTTACACCACAAAACAGTATAAAAAGGTGAATAAATCATTTTTTATTGAAGAAATAATATTAGACGTTTATAGAAACGATTTTCAACGAAATTTCACGTTTTTCATCGAAAACTGATATGAAATTGCGTTTTCTGTGGTAAATTTAAGTGAAACGTTGTTTTTTCTTCGTAGTTTCAGTTTTCACTACAAAACATTATATATAATAACAGTATATCCAAAATAAGATTTGGCGTTCATAGAAATGATTTTCACCGAAAATTCACGATTTTCATCGAAAACTGATACGAAATTGCGTTTTCTTTGGTTAATTCGAGTGAAACGGTGATTTTTCTGTGTAATTTCAGTTTTCACCACCAACCAGCGTAAAAACGGGCAGAAATCATTGTCTATTGACGAAATAGGATTTGGCGTTCACAGAAACGATTTTCACCCAAAACTATTAAGAAATTGCGTTTCCCATGCCAAATTTGAGTGAAACGGTGATTTTTCTTCGTAATTTTAGTATTCACTTCCAAACATCATAAAAACGTGAAAAAATCATTTTTCATTGACGAAATACGATTAGCCGTTTATAGAAACGGTTTTCACCGAAAATTCACGTTTTGCTTCGAAAACTGATACGAAATTCCGTTTTCTATGGTAAATTCGAGTGAAACGGTGATGTTTCTGTGTAATATCAGTTTTCACCACCAACCAGCATAAAATCGGGAAGAAATCATTGTCTATTGGCGAAATAAGATTTGCCGTTCACAGAAACGATTTTCACCGAAAACTAATAAGAAATTGCGTTTCCCCCGCCAAATTTGAGTGAAACGGTGATTATTCTTCGTAATTTTAGTATTTACTTCCAAACAGCATAAAAACGTGAAGAAATCATTTTTTATTGCCGAAATAAGATTTAGCGTTCATGGAAACGATTTTCACCGAAAATTCACGTGATTCATCGAAAACTGATACGAAATTGCGTTTTCTCTGGTAAATTTGAGTGAATGGGTGATTTTTCTGCGTAATTTCAGTTTTCACCACAAAACAGTATAAAAACGTGAAGAAATCCTTTTATATTGACGAAATAAGATTTGGCGTTCATGGAAATGATTTTCACCGAAAATTCACGTCTTGCATCGAACACTCATACGAAATTGCGTTTTCTGTGGTAAATTTAAGTGAAACGGTGATTTTTCTTCGTAATTTTAGTATTCACTGCCAAACAGCATAAAAACGTGAAGAAATCATTTTTTATTGACGAAATAAGATTTGGCGTTCATGGAAACTATTTTCACCGAAAATTCACGTTTTGCATCGAAAACTGATACGAAATTGCGTTTTCTCTGGTGAAATTAAGTAAAACGGTGATTTGTCTGTGTAATTTCAGTTTACACCACAAAACAGTATAAAAACGTGAATAAATCATTTTTTATTGAAGAAATACGATTAGCCGTTTATAAAAACGATTTTCACCGAAAAGTCTCGCTTATCATCGAAAACTGATACGAAATTTCGTTTCCTCTGCCAAATTTGAGTGAAACGGTGATTTTTCTTCGTAATTTTAGTATTCACTGCCAAACAGCATAAAAACGTGAAGACGTCATTTTTTATTGACGAAACAAGATTTGGCGTTCATAGAAATGATTTTCACCGAAAAGTCACGTTTTGCATCGAAAACTGATACGAAATTGCGTTTTCTTTGGTAAATTCGAGTAAAACGGTGATTTTTCTGTGTAATTTCAGTTTTCACCACCAACCTCTCTCTCTCTCTCTCTCTCTCTCTCTCTCTCTCTCTCTCATCGAAAACTGATACGAAATTGCGTTTCCTCTGCCGAATTTGAGTGAATCGGTGATTTTTCTTCGTAATTTCAGTTTTCACCACAAAACAGTATAAAAACGTGAAGAAATCATTTTTTATTGATGAAATACGATTAGCCGTTTATAGAAACGATTTTCAACGAAATTTCACTTTTTTCATCGAAAACTGATATCAAATTGCGTTTTCTGTGGTAAATTTAAGTGAAACGTTGTTTTTTCTTCGTAGTTTCAGTTTTCACTACAAAACAGTATATATAATAACAGTATATCCAAAATAAGATTTGGCGTTCATAGAAATAATTTTCACCGAAAATTCACGATTTTCATCGAAAACTGATACGAAATTGCGTTTTCTTTTGTTAATTCGAGTGAAACGGTGATTTTTCTGTGTAATTTCAGTTTTCACCACCAACCAGCATAAAAACGGGCAGAAATCATTGTCTATTGACGAAATAGGATTTGGCGTTCACAGAAACGATTTTCACCGAAAACTATTAAGAAATTGCGTTTCCCAAAGAAAACGCAATTTCGTATCAGTTTTCGATGCAAAACGTGACTTTTCGGTGAAAATCGTTTCTATGAACGCCAAATCTTATTTCGTCAATAAAAAATGACGTCTTCACGTTTTTATGCTGTTTGGCAGTGAATACTAAAATTACGAAGAAAAATCACCATTTCACTGAAATTTGGCAGAGGAAACGAAATTTCGTATCAGTTTTCGATGATAAGCGAGACTTTTCGGTGAAAATCGTTTTTTTAAACGGCTAATCGTATTTCTTCAATAAAAAATGATTTATTCACGTTTTTGTACTGTTTCGTGGTGAAAACTGAAATTACACAGACAAATCACCGTTTTACTTAAATTCACCAGAGAAAACGCAATTTCGTATCAGTTTTCGATGCAAAACGTGAATTTTCGGTGAAAATCGTTTCCATGAACGCCAAATCTTATTTCGTCAATAAAAAATGATTTCTTCACGTTTTTATGCTGTTTGGCAGTGAATACTAAAATTACGAAGAAAAATCACCGTTTCACTTAAATTTACCACAGAAAACGCAATTTCGTATCAGTGTTCGATGCAAGACGTGAATTTTCGGTGAAAATCATTTCCATGAACGCCAAATCTTATTTCGTCAATATAAAAGGATTTCTTCACGTTTTTATACTGTTTTGTGGTGAAAACTGAAATTACGAAGAAAAATTACCCATTCACTCAAATTTACCAGAGAAAACGCAATTTCGTATCATTTTTCGATGAAACACGTGAATTTTCGGTGAAAATCGTTTCCATGAACGCTAAATCTTATTTCGGCAATAAAAAATGATTTCTTTACGTTTTTATGCTGTTTGGAAGTGAATACTAAAATTACGAAGAATAATCACCGTTTTACTCAAATTTGGCAGGGGAAACGCAATTTCTTATTAGTTTTCGGTGAAAATCGTTTCTGTGAACGGCAAATCTTATTTCGTCAATAGACAATGATTTCTTCCCGATTTTATGCTGGTTGCTGATGAAAACTGGTATTATACAGAAACATCACCGTTTCACTCGAATTTACCAAAGAAAACGGAATTTCGTATCAGTTTTCGAAGCAAAACGTGAATTTTCGGTGAAAATCGTTTCTATAAACGGCTAATCGTATTACGGCAATAAAAAATGATTTTTTCACGTTTTTATGATGTTTGGAAGTGAATACTAAAATTACGAAGAAAAATCACCGTTTCACTCAAATTTGGCAGGGGAAACGCAATTTCTTAATAGTTTTCGGTGAAAATCGTTTCTGTGAACGCCAAATCCTATTTCGTCAATAGACAATGATTTCTTCCCGTTTTCATGCTGGTTGGTGGTGAAAACTGAAATTACTCAGAAAAATCACCGTTTCACTCGAATTAACCAAAGAAAACGCAATTTCTTATCAGTTTTCGATGAAAATCGTGAATTTTCGGTGAAAATCATTTCTATGAACGCCAAATCTTATTTTGGATATACTGTTATTATATATACTGTTTTGTAGTGAAAACTGAAACTACGAAGAAAAAACAACGTTTCACTTAAATTTACCACAGAAAACGCAATTTCATATCAGTTTTCGATGAAAAACGTGAAATTTCGTTGAAAATCGTTTCTATAAACGGCTAATCGTATTTCATCAATAAAAAATGATTTCTTCACGTTTTTATACTGTTTTGTGGTGAAAACTGAAATTACGAAGAAAAATTACCGATTCACTCAAATTTGGCAGAGGAAACGCAATTTCGTATCAGTTTTCGATGAAAAACGTGAATTTTCGGTGAAAATCATTTCTATGAACGCCAAATCTTATTTTAGATATACTGTTATCTAGAGACGCGGCAGCGTCTTGACGCCAAGTATTAAAAAGAAAGGCAAGACGTGCAGTGTATCTTTACTCGAGATTGGGCGATTTCCCCTCATTTTTGAACTTTACATCGTCGCCATTGGAAGAACGTTCGACTTATCAAAAAAATGAAACTTCCGCAATATAATGTGGTCAATGCCCTTCCGATGGTAAAATTTATTTTTTGCTGCGACCCGCTGAAATACGCGAACTGGGAACCGTGTCGAACGGTGTCGCGAATTTATTTCGGAAATTTTCTTCCACAATATATATATGTCTACTTTCCGATCCCCCTCCATGTGAGCAGAATGTATCCCTACCCGCAATACAGTACAATAAGACGCAGCATTACATAGACACATATACTATTCAAACCCGGGCAAGAGGGGTCGCAGGGGGCGAAGCCCCCCGCGGGGTCCGGGCGCGTAGCCCCTGGCGGGTCGGAGGGGGCGGAGCCCCCCCCCCCCCCCCAGGGGTTCGGTGGGCGGAGCCCCCCGAGGGAAGCAATTACAACTTTTTAAGTTTTTAAACTAAACACACATACACACAACACAAAAACACAGATACACAACACAGGCACACAAGCACGGAAAAAGCCACATTGGCATAAAAACACACAAATGCATAGGCACAAATACAGACACAGATACATACACACAAATACGATCCACTCAATTAGACACAAATTAGACGCACTTGCACACGTCCACAGATACAGCCTCACAGATACAGACACACTCACACGTCCACTGGTCCAGGCCCGCAGCTACAGACACACTCGCAGACGGATACAGAATCGG